>VNKF01012307.1:0-28507 GCA_008044355.1 Drosophila lacteicornis
ATGTAACAGGCAGAAGGAGGCATCTCCGACCCCATAAAGTATATATATTCTTGATCAGTATCACCAGCCGAGTCGATTTAGCCATGTCCGTCTGTCCGTCTGTGTGAAACAACAGATCTCAGAGACTATAAGAGCTAGAGTTACCAAATTTGGTGACAACATTGGAATCTGTTGCACGCAGATCAAGTTTGTTTTAAAATTTGGCCACGCCCACTTCCGCCCTCAAAAATCGTAAAAAACGTTAAATAGGCTATACTCGTTTTTTTTCGGGTAAAAGTTAATAAATACAAAAAAATTAATAAAGTAGAGCGGACGTTTCCTGAAAATTTCAGTAAAATCGGGTGATAAACATGGGAGATATTAGCAATAAGGTTCGAATTTTAAACCCCCCCCCTAAGGCGCTGCTGTTGCAAGCTGAAGCCGACAGGTGGCGCATTCGAACCTTGGCCGTGCGATATAATGGCGCTAATGTTATGTATGTACAATGTATGTATGTACAATTTTAATTTGCATTTTAGTGTGAAGCGCAAACGTTTAGGTACCGGGTATCTCACAGTCGAGCACAGTCGACTGTAGCTTTCTTACTTGTTTACATATGTCTGTACAGTGGCTCGCAGCTTATTTCGTGCAGAGGTACAACCAAACTATAAAGTCGTGTAGCATATAAACTATAGAAGATATCAACAAAATTTAAATGCAATTTTTTTTAAGTAGTATTCTAATATATATAAAAATCATTTATTGTTTTTCAATTCCATTCAATAATGTTTAAATTTAAAAATAACTAAAAATATTGACTTCTTCAATGTCGCAGCTTATTTCGTGCAAGAACTTTGGGTAAATGCATTTCGTGAATTGTGATCCCTGACAAACTTTTTTTTATGGAATCTTTTTGAACACAATATCAGCTAATTTTGTTAACTATTAACTATTTTTTGATACAGTGGAAAAAAAGTTTTGTTCATTTAAGAAGAATCAGCCCTTGTTTAACAATTGAAAAGCGGGAAATGGTCCTTAAACATTAAAAAAATAAAAAATAAACCAAGACGAATATTGAATTATTTAGGGTTTAATACTATCAAAAAATAAAAAAAGCTAAATTTGTGCTTGATTGGGATCAAAACGTTCCATATAATATTGCTCTTTAAATCTAAAACGACCCTCTCGGCCCAGTTTTTTGACGTTTTGAAGCAATTTTTGTCTCAAAAGTTAAAGATAACATGACCTAATATATAATTCCTTCGATGAAGACGAGGTATCCAACGCCTAAAACAGCCTTGAAGGCCCAATCCTTGGAATTACTACCAGAATGCTCATCTGTAGCTATCAGGTGCATTTGGTGTAGCTCTGTATGCCGATCACGACAAACATATGGCAATCAAAATATCACAATATGTTAAAGTTAGTCTCGTTTTCGCCAATACCTTCATTCCAGAAGGATATGGGGCAATTTTCGTGCTCCCTGGCAAATTTAAATTGGCGTAGTTCAATTTTCTGTCTTACAAATGGCTTCTTCAAAGTTACTTGGCCGTTAAAGATATGTTCTCGTAATATTCGATAGTCGGTTTTCACGGAACATTTTTTGTCAGTTCATTCTTAATATATACTGCTTGTTTGGTGCCGATATCTTCAGATTAAGTGTACTTTTAAAGATAATTCGTGTGTCTTCATGCTCACTAAACAATATTATATGGAGCATTTTGGACGTTATCAGCCGGGTATTATTTTTATTTTTAATTCTTTTTATTTTACTAGGCTCTCAATATACCATTTAATCATATTCCGCTAAGTTGTTTTATTTTGAAAATATTTATAGACCATTTCCCGCTGTTCAATTGTTAAACAGGGGCTGATTCTTCTTAAATGAACAAAACTTGTTTTCCAGTGTATCAAAAAATAGTTAATAGTTAACAAAATTAGCTGATATTGTGTTCAAAAAGATTCCATAAAGAAAAGTTTGTCAGGGATCACAATTCACGAAATGCATTTACCCAAAGAAGTCAATATTTTTAGTTATTTGTAAATTTGAACATTATTGAATGGAACTGAAAAACAATAAATGATTTTTATATATATTAGAATACTACTTAAAAAAACTGCATTTACATTTTGTTGATATCTTCTATAGTTTATATGCTACACGTCTTTATAGTTTGGTTGTACCTCTGCACGAAATAAGCTGCGAGCCACTGAATGTATGTACATGGAATGCTCATAAATTTGTATAAAGGAACGATCACAAAATCTCGCACTCATCTCCGATTAGAACATTAGCATATATGTATATATGTATGCTAATTGAAAGGGCGATGTAATAGAGTGAGCTTCCCGGAATTACCGGGCAAGCAGAGATCGCCGCAGATAACGATCCATGTAATTGAGTAATTAACGGTGGCGAAACAATTGTAAGTGAAACCTCCAATAGTGCCCATCACATCCCACAGATAACTTCCGATAGCTGTGGGATCCGATCATTATCGTCTAAACTTGAACGCACGCAAACATACATAAATACATCAATAAGAACATGAGCTGCCGTCTGATCAGAATTTCCGCTCTCTTTATCTTTCTCTTAAAACTCCAGGTTTCGCGCCATAACAGCACCGATCGTGCTGTTAGTGTGGTTCTCTCACTCTCAGATCGTACACGTCGCTAGATCATATTTGTCATTGTTGTTTCAATTTTGCGCGTGTGTGCCGATAAGTGTCTTAACAAAAATAATAATAAATAAAGAAAAAAAGGGTAACGAAACAAAAGTTCTATGGGAAAGAATTAATTAAACCTCCTTTGGCACATCCAGTTGTTGCGTGAGTTAAAAGAAATTGCTGCGCTCAGCTGCTGCTGTGTCTGTCTCCCGTTCTTCCGTGATTATTGTTTGTTGTTGTGATTGTTGTGCCGTGAGTCGGCTTGGCGTTTTTTAATCTGCCGCTGTTATATTACCTGTCCGTATCTATTGTATTGTTTCGCTCTCACAGCCACTACACCAACACATCTAAATTAACATACGTTTGTACATGCATTCAATCAATTAATTTTCTTAACAACCTGCCTGATAACTTTTTGTTTAGTCGTTTCCGAACATCCGACGCCACGCCGGCGACTTGGATCTATCCTCCGCGCCCATTTAGCATTCATACCTTGTACATTAAAGATTTTAACTCTGTCTGTTTATTATTTCTCAAGTGTATTTTAATGTGTGTAGCTGCTATGCAGTTCAAAGGGATTGCAAAACAAGCCACAACCTCCGACTCACATTCTGCTAAATTACAAAGGCCGTCAGTCGTCCGGGCATCCATGGCCACGTTTTCGTTTTTCTACTGAGCAAACTTTCTCGCAGTTCTTCAGATATTCATCTCATCTTACCAAGCGTATGGCCCTCTTCTTCGCTGGAAGAATTTAAAAGCAGTCTATTTGTTATACCATTTCTAATAATTTCAGTGCTAGTACAACTGTATGCATTTTCAGCCCTTGATTTTTGATAATTAGCTCTTCCTTTACTAAAAGAATACTTTTGATTTTTTAACGAATTACATTTAATGCTTTTCATTAGCTCTTTTTATCAGTATTTATAATTAGTTTTCAGGGGCTTTACGTGGAGGTGTTTTCAAATACTCCATGGTGTCGATTATGGCCTGTAAATTGCTAATTCAAAACTGCATCACTTCACTTTGAGAAAACCGAGGTCAAAGTATTAAATACTGTTCCATTTAGCCCTTTTCAAGGCTTAGTAGAACGCCTACATTGCCTAGTCAACAGCTAATATAAGGCTTAAATGAAGTCTCCGTGTTTTCTTTTCGACCTGTGTAATCTTGCATAATTCATTTGATTTTGGTCTAGAACTAAAAAACTAATTATTCAAAACGAGTTATTGAAAGTTTTTGTCTTAATATAATTGAATTTGAAACAAATTAAAAATCGAAATATTGCAGAGCTATTATTTTGAACAAAACTGTGAATAACTGATGGGGATAAGGCGTAGATCATTCATGTGCCGACGATTTAATTTTCCAATGGATAACTTTTATTGCTTGCCAAAGTGCAGAAATCATAGCGAGAACGTAAGCCTACCCATTGGGTGACGCGGATCCTGGTGATCTCTAGTCTGTAACTCAGTAATACCGGATCCAGTGGCTTCGTGTAGTCCGGCTGGCGAACTCCGCGCAGGTACCATGTGCAGTTAGATATTGGTAGCCAAACGATAATATTCATGCTGACATCTCGAGTGTGACAAATAAAACAAGCCACTAAACAAAACGCTCCCGCGAACGTCGAAGGCCGGAATCGATTGACGTGCTTTCCGGAAGGCATCCACTCTCACGCGCTAATGATAAGAATTCGCCCCGTCGTCGTTTCTGTTCCATCAAAATGATAGTCATCAATGCTTCTGACGTAAGTGGTTCCCACTAACTTGTACATGTGCATATATGTATGTAAGTTTGGATTTGCTGTTGTGGTTTAATTTAAGTGATTTTTTAAATTTCTGATATGTACATACAGTGGTGGCCACGAGTTTAGCACACCATGCCTTGCCCAACCTCATTTACATTTTTCTCCTCTCCCCGAAATATTAGGATACTTAGATGTAAACCACATAATTGAGAATATGTGCCGTTCATTTAGAGGAGAAAAATGTAAATGAAGTTGGGCAAGGCATGGTGTGCTAAACTCGTGGGCCCCACTGTACATATGTATAAGTTCCTTATTCTTTCAGAAGCCCTTAATAATGCTCAGAGCCAGGCATGCCATTTGTGTAGTCATTGAAGATCAGGTACACTTATGAATATTCGAATTGTGATCGTCCATATCCGGTTATGCTGTTCGCAAAGGGTTGAGATTTTTAGTTGCTATCGTAACGCTCTGCGACTCAGCCACTGTCAATTGTTCTGGGTAAAACCTGAATTATTAATCGGACCGAACTCGTAAGAATTTATGGCCCAAGACGTAGATGCACATAAGTAAGTGTGGCTTATTTAATTTGTATTCCCTTGCCCACTGACAAGATATAAGCGATCTTATTGGAATAGACATCACTATGGGTGTTCGTCCACGTGACGATGAACACCGAGAGTGTACGCTAGGCGTATACAACGACAGAAGGTATCGCTTTAGGAAAAGGCTGGTGTGCTTAGATTTTTGTACCCTTGAGGGTATTATAATTCTGAGCAGAAGTTTGCAAGGCAGTGAAGGAAGCATTACCAGACGAGCCGATCTAGCTATGTCTGTCCGTCTGTCTGTCTGCCCTTCTGTCCGTTGCTACACTCAAAACAATATTAACCCTAAAATCAAGAAACTCGCCCTATTTTTGTCTTCCAGAAAAGCTCACTATATATATTAGCTAAAATGTTTCTTATATTTAGGAAAAACTTTCTGAAATGTAGAAAATTAATTCTTTAAATTAGGGTAAATTGTTCTAGATTTATTCTAAATTTGAAGACAAATTTATTTAGATTTAGTCAAATTTTTCTTAATATTAGGGCGAATTTCTAAAATAAAAAAATACCTTTATTTGCAGTGTGTGTCCACACTTTTTAGGTTTTTTATAGCAACATTTTAGTACAGTGCATGTGTGTGTACAGACTCTGCCAGATGAAAACTAACTTCTCATTTGTTATGTATTTCGCAATATGCAATAAACGATTTATTATACCCGGTACCCATAGGGTACAAGGATATTATAAGTTAGTGCCAACCGAAAATGTATGTATCAGGCAGAAGGAGGCATTTCCGACCCCCATAAAGTATATATATTCTTGATCAGCATCACCAGCCGAGTCGATTTAGCCATGTCCGTCTGTCCGTCCGTGTGAAACAACAGATCTCAGAGACTATAAGAGCTAGAGTTATCGTTAAATAACGGACGTTTTCTGAAAATGTCAGTAAAATCGGATAATAAACATGCGAGATATTAGCAATAAGGTTAGAATTTTAACACATTCCCCTAAGGCACTGCTGTTGCAAGCTGTAGCCGACAGGTGGCGCATTCGAGCCTTGGCCGTGCGAAATAATGGCGCCAACTGCAGAAGAAATGACAAAAGAATATAGCAAGAAATGACAAAAAATAACATAATTAATTTGTTGGCGTCCTTATAAAATGTATCATTCATATTTAAGTATGACATTAAATTGTTTAGGTCGGGAGCTAATTCGAGAGGCGATTTATTTTAAGAAGTATCGAAGTAATGTATGTACAATTTTAAATTGCCTTTTAGTGTAAAGGACAAACGTTTAGGTACCGGGTATCTCACAGTCGAGCACTCTCGACTGTAGCTTTCTTACTTGTTTTTTTTTTTGGTTCCTGAAACTAATATTCCAAAGGTCCTTGAAAAAAGTGTTCCGCGGTGAACACGAATCAATTGATAGAATCATCTAAAATCAAAAAGTGAAATAGATTCTGTTAGTGTAGTAGCGACTTTGTCTGTAACTTCAAAAATATTTATCGAGTCTTAGAAAATTTTTTTCACAAAACGCTAATATATGTACTTTAGGATAATGCAAAAAAATAGATTTTTTGTAAATCGTGACTGTATATAACCCTTTACATTTATCTGCAAGAGTATATATCCTTCGGCTTGCCGAAGTTAGCTTACTTTTTTGTTTTAAAGTTGGTTCAGACGAAATGGAGGTGAAAGTGCAGAATAAGAATTATCCAAAATTTAAACTGTTAAGGTCAGTTTACCAGAAATCTCAACTTCTTCAATTATATTCTGCTTTTAAAAACACGTCCATCGTCAAATAAATAATGTTTCAATACATGAAAACGGATTTTATTTTTGAGCGAAAGAAATAAAAGTATCAAATAATCATTACTTTAGATTTTTATATTTTTGCTCAGTTATTATGATTACTACCTTACTTTTATAATAATACTCAAAAATTATCATTATTTTTAAAGAAAAACATAAAAATGTAAAAATCATGATTGAAATTAAATGTGTATGTCTTATAACGATTAAGACCCTGTTTAAAGTGTGTTGACCCCTTTATGATGAAAATAAATATAACTGACTGAAAACACTTAGCTCTTGTCGTTCCAGTTTATGCTATAACATACACTATATATAAACTATTCAATTTAAAAATCCCTAAAATTGAGCCAAAGGATTTTATCCCTAAATTTAAATCAAAGCAAAACACCCCTTCAAGATAAAAGTGATTATCGTACATTAAACAAAAAATGTTCTGATATCAAATTTTGTGACAGTTATTAAAAAAAAAATTACAAATTATTTAAATATTATCTAGAATTTGACTTCGCTTTTAAGAAAAAAATTCTTTTGTACTTTCACCCCCATTTCCCTGAACCAATTGATTTTTTCAAAAGCCCAAATATGCTAAACTGAGGAGCAAAACTGTAACACCATTTTCGATTTCATAATTCAACGGTCTGTATCTTGAGTTCTATATAATGCATGCTGAAGGTCTTAGTTTTATTTTGTTGGTGACTCATTTGACTATGTTTTCTGGAAATTTGAAACAATTTGATTGGCCGGAAGAAATATGGCAACAAAAAAATGTAAAGAAGGTCAAATGTTACAGTTTTGATTATCCACCAATTTCATAAAAATTTTCATCAACTAAGTTGAGCATCTTCTTGATGCTTGCACTTTAACAACGTTTGTAGTTTATGGTTTATTCTTAAGCTTATAATTGAAGTGAAGTAAGAACAGATTACAGAAAGGTCGCTCTTAATACCAAGTCGATTATGTTAATAATAATAATAATTATTTCAGAATTGTGTTCATAAAACTTATACTTAGTTAGGGTTTTAAGTTTATCAAGTAAGCCCGTGGAAACTCACGGACAATGAAAAAGACAGACCCAGAGTCTGTCGGAAAAAGTGTAAATCGAGTATATCATACTATATATTTGAGAGCCGGCAATATTTCCTTCTATGAGATACCACCAAATTAGAAATGGGTAGGTTATCTTCAAACACCCACATATTCAAAGCAGACGCAAATAGTGGGCAGACTATATAGAAAGCCGGCAGCAGGGGCCAAAACACTTGGAATGGGGATGTGTGAGGGTGAAAGAGAGGGTCCTTAGACCCTTAATTAGAGACTTGTTGACTGACGGCGGCGGGAGGAGGAACGGGTCAACTATTTAATTGGTTATCAGGTCAAAGCTAAATAACATTTTTTGATGATTGCTGCGTTTTGTTCTATTATAAAGTCAAGTGTTGCGATTGTTTTTGACAGTGATCTATTTATCTTCTTTTGACAGACGGGTCTGACTCTCACACCTGAAATGCTGCTATCTACGTCGGAATCATCAACCCATAGCGCTTCCGAGGTGGCTGGACGATTGCAGGTCGATGTGCGGACCGGGCTAAAATGGACGGAAGCCAAGTACCGGGCAAAGATCATCGGCCACAACGAGCTGCTGCTTATCGAAGAAGACCCAACTTGGAAAAAGTATATTGAGCAGTTCAAAAACCCGCTTATCCTGCTGCTGCTTGGCTCCGCCATGGTCTCCGTGATAATGAAGCAATTTGACGACGCCGTAAGCATAACCATTGCCATTCTGATCGTGGTCACGGTGGCCTTTATCCAGGAATACCGTTCGGAGAAAAGCCTGGAAGAGCTTAAGAAGCTGGTGCCACCCGAGTGCCACTGTCTGCGCGAGGGTCGGCTAGACACCTTTCTAGCTCGAGAACTGGTTCCAGGCGATGTGGTTTACCTCAACGTTGGCGACCGCGTCCCTGCCGACATCCGCCTCTTTGAGGCCGTGGACCTATCCATTGACGAGAGCAGTTTTACAGGCGAAACGGAGCCGGCGCGCAAGATCACTGACGTTCTACTGAACAACACAAACGTGAAGGACCACAGCAACATGAAGAACATTGCCTTCATGGGCACGCTTGTGCGTTGCGGCAATGGGAAGGGCATAGTTGTTAGTACCGGGGAGCGCAGCGAGTTCGGCGAGGTCTTCAAAATGATGCAGGCCGAGGAGGCACCCAAGACGCCATTGCAAAAGTCGATGGACATTCTGGGAGCCCAGCTAAGCTTCTACTCATTTCTCATTATTGGCGTGATTATGTTGCTGGGCTGGCTGCAGGGAAAGCCGCTTTCGGAGATGTTCAACATCAGCGTATCACTGGCGGTGGCAGCCATACCTGAGGGCTTGCCCATTGTAGTCACAGTTACGTTGGCGCTAGGCGTTATGCGAATGGCCAAGCGTAATGCGATTGTTAAGAAGCTGCCCACAGTAGAAACACTTGGGTGCGTGAACGTAATTTGCTCGGACAAGACCGGCACCTTGACGAAGAACGAGATGACGGCTACGATTATTATCACTTCCGACGGCTACATGGCCGACGTGACTGGTGCCGGCTATAACGACCAGGGCGAGATCCACATCCGTCACTGCAACAATGTGGAGATGGCCAAGTCCAACATCACGAACCTCTTAGAGATCGGTACTGTCTGCAACAATGCCTATATCCAAAAGGGGACGTTACTCGGTCAGCCCACAGAAGGAGCTCTTGTGGCAGTGGCCATGAAGAACGGCATGTACGCCACAGCTGAGAACTACGTGCGCATCCAGGAGTACCCCTTCAGCTCGGAGCAAAAGATGATGGCCGTTAAGTGCATCCACAAGTACAATAACAACAAGGAGGAGATCTTCTTCGCAAAAGGCGCGTTAGAGACCTTGCTGCCACAGTGTACCAAGTACCAGTTCGGCACCCAGACCGTGCCACTAACAAAGCAGAATGAGTCCGAGTTTCTGGCCGAAGCATACGAGATCGGGCGAAAAGGTCTTCGGGTACTGGCGTTAGCTAAAGGAAGATCTATGCAGGACCTCATCTACTGCGGCCTGGTCGGCATTACTGATCCTCCAAGGCCACTGGTGCGTGAGTCCATCGAAATGTTGATGCAAAGCGGCGTGCGGGTCAAGATGGTAACTGGAGATGCACAGGAAACGGCTTTGGCGATATGTAAGTAGTTGGGGATTGTTTGGGTTGGGGCTAATATATACATATATACATATTTATACTCAAAGAATATCGAGAGTCATAATTCAATTATAAAATTGTTTTTATTTCTAACGACTCTAAAAATAGATTGCATCGTAAATCTGTTAGCACCAGAGACCGTAAATAAGAGTATGATTTAATAAAAATTAAAAGTATAAAAATCGTTTGGGAAGTGCAGGAAAAATACAGATACGGCATTTTTTAACGGTGAAATCAAAAACAGAATCTTTTTTTTTTCGATTCTTGTATACCCGGTATTATAACTTGGTGCCAACCAAGAATGTATGTTACATCTCCGACCCAATAAAGTATATATCACTGTGGACGGCAGTCCACGTAGTGAGACTGTGGTGCGCAAGAAGTCTACTATATACAGCCGTAGAATTGAAAATCTGCTAGGATAGTCCGATCAGAACCATTTATATCTTGATCGAAAGGTATTGTAAACCTCTTTAAAACTGCATACAAAGATTTTTCATAAACGGATTAGTTTAGGAGAAATGGGAGTGAAAGTGGGAAATTGAAAATTTTGAAAATTGGAGCTATTGGGGCCGGTGGAGCAAAAATCCCAAAAAAATTTATGTTGTTGTGATCTAGCTTTAAATACGAAGCTTTGAATACGTCGAATGACACCTCGATCATCCTTATCCGATACTCCGTTCAAAAGATATTCAATAAACAAGATTTTAAAGGCCTTTCCGAAATGAAAACGTTTGTCCTGTTGTTTGTCTGTCTGTGTGCCGATTTTTTTGTTTAACAGTTCTGGAACTACCTTTATTTTATTAAACAGCTCGAGCTGACCATTTTTTGTTCTACGACTTTTTGGGTTTCCCGCTAGTTTGGCGGGAAAACAGCTAAAAAAGTCAGATTTCCCGCGCACATAACTTCTAAACGACTAAAGCTACAGGATCGTGTCGTTTGAAAGGTATTTTGAAATGATAATAGCTTTGCCTTGACATAATTTATCTAAATATAATATTTAAGAATTAATAATTAAAATTAATTTTTTGTTTTAAGTTATTGAAGTTTTCTTAAAAATGGCTCTAACGATTTTGATAGTCACTCAAGGCCATATTGCCGTTGAAATTGCTCAACTTTTGGTATGTAACACATATCTTGGAAAATTTGCTTTCTCGAGATATTACTCATTAAAATTAGTAGCAAAGATCCCATATACCTAACCTTTTACATGCACTATACATACATTTATGTAAAAACTCATGTAGTCATTTAGAGACGTGCACAATGCAATAAAATTTAAAGCCATCAAAGAAAATTTAATATAATTTAAATTTAAAAGAAATCCTTAGACATTTTTTTTTTTAATTTAATCTAATATTTGCATTTTCCACTACTTTGGCGGGAAACAGGAAATTTCTCGCGCCCATAACTTCTGAAAGACTAAAGTTACAGAAACGTGTTATATGTCGTTGGAAAAGTATTTTGATATGATAATTACATTGCCCTGACAAAAATTTTCTAAATATTATAATTAATTAATTTAGAATAAAAATAATTTTTTTTTAAGATTAAAATTTTATTTTTAATAGCTTTTACGATTTTTATAGTCACTTCAGGCCGTATAGTCCTTGAAATATTTCGGGGTATAACACATATCTCCGAAAATTTGCTTTCTCATCAAAACTAGTAGCAATGATCCCATATAGCTAACTTCGTATATGCATTTTTTTTGTTAATTTTTCCCATTTGAGTTTCAAAACAAAAACTTATAACAACAATGGAAGACCTATGTATGTACATACATATGTCATTTAAAAAACTTCTGATATCAAATAAAAACACCTCTTAACGAGGTGAGATTAAAGTGACGATGGCACATTCAACTCCAAAAATTTCTGATACCAAATTTTGTGACCATTAATAGCTATTTAAACAAAAATATTTAAAAAGTTTTTAATTAGTTTCAAAATCGGCACTTAGCTGAAAAATTAAAAAAGGCAAAACAGGCAGCGTGCATATTATACCTTGAAATAGAATTCATATGTAGCAAGCATTTTTGACTTACTCCTATCAGTTTTTGGTACTTATCTTGCAACAAAAATTGGATATTACCAATCATAAATGGTAAAATAAATAAAAGTATCTCAACTTTGTTGCTAAATAATTTAAAAAACACTAACAATATCTTTCTAATTAGCTGTCACTGTTATTTTATGAATCTTTCAGGATATTGATTAGATACTTATTATTTACTGAAGATTCATATTTCTAGAATACATTAGGCATAATACTGGCCTACTAACTCTGTTTTTTGGCGTCTTATCGATACTAAGATCAAAACCATAGTCATCTTTCTAATTAATTGGCAATAGCTGTACATAGGTAGGAACCGCCGAAATCGGACCACTATATCATATAGCTGCCATGGGAATGATCTGGCAATTAATAGAAAAAAAAAATCGGGAAAGAAAGCTTACTTCGGTAAACCGAAGTTGGTATACCCTTGCAGTCTGCAATTGGATCATTGAAAATCGAACCATTTTAGTAATGTTGAAAAAATATCGAATTTTGTAAATTTTACATTTTAAATGCAGAATTTTACATTTTCATATAAATCAACCGATCGCTTTTATGGCAGCTATATGGTATAGTGGTCCGATCTTAATGAAATTAGAACCGTAATTCTAGAACCATAAAAAACCGCTATGTCTCAATACTTATAGAAATACGTTTAAAAACAGAGAAGTTAAATTTTTTTTTACATTCATTTCGCCATCATTCCTATGGCAGCTATAGGATATAGTAATTCGATTTCGGTCGTTCCGACATATATACTGCGTGCTAATGAAATAAGACTATGCTATGCTATGTAGAAACCAACAGACGGACAAACGGACGGACATGGCTAGATCGACTCGGCTGGTGATGCTGATCAAGAATATATATACTTTACAGGGTCGGAGATGCCTCCTTCACTACGTTGCAAATATCATGGCAAAATTATAATACTCTCCGAGAAAAAGCTGTTCTTACGGTTTTAGAATTACGGTTTTAATTTCATTAAGATCGGATAACTTTATCATATAGCTGTCATAGAAGTGATCGGTTGATTTATACGAAAATGTAAAATGTGTAGGTAAATGTCATAAAAATGTAAAAACTTATATATTTTTAAAATTTTTATCAAAATGGATCGACTTAATGATCCACTTGCAGACTGCAAGGGTATACAAACTTCGGCTTACCCAAGTTAGCTTCCTCTCTTTTTTTTTTTTTATTATAGGGGTTCTCTATCAACCGTTTTAGTTAATAACAAGTGAGAAAGCTGCAGTCGAGTGTGATCGACTTTGAGATACCCGGTACCCAAAGCATTGTGCGTGAAATTAATTAGCACATGAACATGGAAAAAGAAAATGAAAAGAAATGAAGACAAATGTTGCTAAAATGATGCTGGGAACATGTTGAGCAACGTTCAAAAAAACAAATTCTGCAGCTGTACGCAGCTGCATTACGAATTAATACTGCGCCCGCTACTGCCTTTGTGTCTGCTCAGAAGAAGAAGAAGAAGAAGCACACACAGAAACTTTATTGTTTAATAACTTCCACGTTTGTCGTCCGATTTTACTCAGAAAACGTTTGCAAATACTTTATGGGGTCGGAGATGCCTCCTTCTGCCTGTTACATACATTCTCGGTTGGCACTAGCCCAGGTTACCCTTGTAACCTATGGGTACCTGGTATAAAAATGTAAATATATATTCTTAATTATTTTATTTAGATTAAATATGTCAAGGCAAAGTGATTATCATTTCGAAATACGTTTGCAACGACATACAGCACTTTCTGTAACTTAAGTCATGTATTTATGGGCGCGGGAAATCTAGCTTCTTTAGCCTTTTCTCGCCAAACTATAGGGAAAACCAGAATTATTACAGAATATCTTCTGAACGGAGTATCGGATCGGGATGATTGTGGTGTCGTTCAACGCGTAATTAAAGCTAGAAAACTGGATTTAAATATGGGTATTTTCATAAACTGGCCCCAACAGCTTAAATTTTTTAAGTTTTCATTTTCTTACTTTCACTTTAATTTCTTCTGAACTCATCCGTCTTAATCTTAATCTTAATTTAATCTTCAAAGAGCTTTTCAATACCTTTCGATCAAGATAAAAATGGCTCTAATCGGACTATCTTAGCAAATTTTAAATTCTACGGCTCTACGCGCACCACAGTCTCGGTGCTCATTAAGGATATGGAAAATGCAGTCACAATTGTGCAACAACATTATTTATTTTTTTCTTAATTCCTATTTTTTTCTTTTAAGCGAATCTTATTGGCATTGATACAATACACCACCAGACGCTGTCCGGACAGGAGATAGACCAGATGAACGAGCATCAATTGGACAAGGTAGCCAACAATGTAAGCGTCTTTTACCGTGTATCGCCGAGGCACAAGCTGGAGATAGTAAAGTCCCTTCAGCGCACCGGAAACATAGTTGGTATGACTGGGGATGGCGTCAATGACGGAGTGGCCTTAAAGAAGGCGGACATTGGCATTGCAATGGGCAAGAACGGAACTGATGTATGTAAGGAGGCGGCGGACATGATTTTGGTCAATGACGATTTCCACACCATCATGTAAGTATACACATTTACGGAGTAATAGCTGTAAAAATATTACTGCATTTTATTAACTGACTTAACTTTACAACAACAGCGCTGCCATCGAGGAGGGCAAAGGCATTTTCTACAACATTCGAAACTTTGTTCGGTTTCAACTGAGTACTTCAATCGCTGCCCTGGCCCTCATAGCCTTAGCTACTCTAATGGACATTGCCAACCCCTTGAACGCCATGCAGATTCTGTGGATCAACATTATAATGGACGGCCCCCCAGCACAGTCGCTGGGCGTTGAGCCCGTTGACCACGACGTACTTAAGCAAAAGCCTCGCAACGTGAAGCAACCCATGATTACCAAGTCGGTGGTGGTGAACGTACTTCTAAGCGCCAGCATAATAGTTCTGGGGACGCTCTGGGTCTTTCAGCGCGAAATGGCCGATGGGACGCTGGGCAAGACCAAGAGGGACACGACCATGACCTTCACTTGCTTTGTATTCTTCGACATGTTTAATGCGCTCTCTTGCCGCTCACAGACAAAGAGTGTTTTTACCATCGGCCTCACTACTAATCGAATGTTCCTGCTTGCCGTCGGCTTCTCAATTGTCGGCCAAATGCTGGTCGTCTATTTTCCACCGCTCCAGATGGTTTTTCAAACAGAAGCACTGACGCCCTACGACATCTTCTTTCTGGTCTCGCTCACCTCCTCCGTGCTGGTTGTTTCCGAAATAAAGAAGTGGTTCGAGCGCACAATGGAACGCAAGATGTACAGTACCCGTTCCGAGCTGGACTTTGTATGACAAAGCGCAAGCGCTAGAGATGAGTTGCTCTTGCACCCCAAAGCCGAGTAAATTAAATAACTTACCACAAAAACCCACAAAAAAAAAGGAAAACTATGCCAAAAAAAAAACAAGCGAAGCGAGGTGCGTGGTGCAATGTGTACATCAGGAGCAAAAGCATTAGCCTTAACAGATGCAAAAGGGTACCGAATATGAGTGTGTTTACCTTTTTATTTTTAAATCTCCAATTCGGGAAGAATGTCATTCCAAAAGCTGCTGAGTCTCGATAAGTTTGTCGTATGTAAGCTTCCAGGTTTGTTCTTTGCTCTCTGCTACTTTTTCATTTAGGTCGTACAACTTTCAAAATTTCATTTTATTTGATTGTAATGATAATGTATTGTGTTAATGTAGTGTAACTAGATTAATTTTGTGTTGAACTATTCTAATTTCGCTCAGTTTGTGTACCTTACTTACTATGGCTATAAAGTATTTGACAATTTGTTGCAACCTGTCTTTGATATCTCAGCGTTTAGCGCAACACTGATCACTGGATCGATCAAGTTCTCCAATTATTTGAAATTCTAATTTTTCGTTTACTTCCTATCTTCAATTATAAGTTCTCTTTTAATTTTAATTGTTCGGTTAGCATTAGAAAATTAAGAAAATTGAAAGTGTTAAATAATTTATGAAAAATGTGGGAAAATCGATTTTTTGTGATATTATTTTAAGTACATTAACACCAGCTCATCCCATAAATTTATGTTGATTTCCATCTGAGCTTGTGGGACCTTAAATATTATAATTTTGGAAAATAAAATCATAAATTTTAATTTAAAATAAATGCATATTTGTATTCCTGTACTAACACATTTAACCCTTTTTTCCCAGGAGCAAAGCAACAAGAAAATGAATCTATAAATGATCGGATAAGGGAATTAAGTTTAATTCAGAAGGCTGCAGATGCAACCTATTCCGTCCCGGTCAACAAGAAAATAAATGAAATATGAGACTCACAGCAGGGGTGCGGCAAGGCGAGGACAACAAAGAAAAGCAAGGCGTAGTGAAGAATTTGCAGCGGGTTTTTTCGGTAATCTTCATAATTAAGTTATTCGGTATTTCAACAGGAAACAGCAAATTTGTGTACAACGATCGCAAATCAAATCTCTAGCGTGCTAACAGTACAAATACTTTTTGGCAAAATCAACTTAGTCCATCATTAACTGGAAACTAAAGATAATTTAATAGATATACAATATACACAAACAAATATTTTTTTATTGTTTTTAGGTTAAAAATCTAAGAGAAGTCTCTTTGTGTCTAAAATTAAAGAAAAAAATTAACAATAGCAAAATCTGTTTTATTGTTATTTAAAAATTTAAAAAGAATCAGTAATAATTTTAATTTTCCCAATCTAGTCAGTTGACCGACAATTACAAAAAATTTATTGACAGATCACTCCAACACGCTTATAGCGATATGCATAAAAATCTTTAAGATTATATGTACATATATCATATTAACAGTTAATTATCTTTTATTTACTATTTTTATTTTATTATTATTTTTACTCATAAAATTTTGTTTGAGGTTGTTTATATTATACGCCATTTCTCTGTCTCGATCATATATTAATTTATCAGTATTTATAATATACCCCTCTTCTCAAAATAATTCAGTTCCATGCTTATATTGTTCATAGAAGCAAAAACCACACGAAATTACATACATTAAAACTGAAAATTATATAACCTTAACTGCTTACATTTAAATAAACATCAAGAAACTGCTTACGACCTTTGCATGAGGATATTTTGGAGTTTGTTTTTACAACTTCTTTACTTGTTCTGTAGGAGTCTGTGTGCCAAATTAATTTGTTTTAATTATACATACGAGTATGAGACATTCCATGTCACCTCAGCCACCCCTGATTTTTTTGGCCTGAAAAAATTAAAATAACATGTCCACATAATGACACTAAAATTTGGTTCCATCAATACTTTTCCAGATAACCACTCTTGAACAAAAAACTTAAAAAAATCATAACTTTGAAATAATGCATGCAATTAAAGACAAAAAATGTGGGTATCCTTTTTTCATAAATATTTAAATTTTTGGCGACAAACTTCGACAACGGCGGTTGATGTCTACGATATACTTACACCTAAATACCAAAATACACGTTTAGTCTACCTAACTATAATTCAGTGTTGAATCAATATTCTGTCTGTTGATCATAAAACCAATATACCCCTTCCCAAAAATATAAAATGGATTAACTATGAAAATAAATACATTTTTTTAGCAAACACGTTTGTTCCATCGCAAGATATTTTGTTTCTTACAGGCCCTAAGAACACAAAAATTAAAAGCCGTTTTATTTTTATTTTTTAACCCGCCGTATATTAAATCTAGGATGGTCTAGTATTTTTTTGTAATGAAAAATAGATCTGAAACAAGAATGGAAGTTAACTTTGGTATGCCGAAGTTTATATACTCTTGCAGTCTGGAATTGGATCATTAAAACTCGATCCAATTTTTATAACATTTACCAAAACATTTTACATTTCACATGTATATTTTTACATTTGCATATAAATCAACCGATCGCTTCAATGCAGGGCGACTTTTGTTGTATTTTTTATTCTTTAAAAACATCTCTATCCCTAAACGCATTATTTTGCAAAAAATTTTATTTAATTTAATTTAGCGCCATATTGCTGATAAAATATAATAAAATTCTTAACACCCAAATTGGTATAAGAAATATGGCAGCCTATAATATTTATAATCCGATCTTAATGAAACTAAAGCCGTAATTCTAAAATCGTAAAAAACAGCTATATCTCGAAATGAATAGATTTACTTTAAAAAACATATATTTGAGTTTTTTCTAGTTAAAAAAAAACCTATGGCCGCTTTATGATATAGTGAAAATTTCAGCTCGATAGCTCAAAAACTTACAGACTAGTTTGCGTAGAAATCAGGGACCGTAACGACTATAATATAGTATATAAAAGAAAAATTATAAATAATATAGTTATTATTTGACTTTTATAATAAATTTTATATATAATATATATTTTTTTAAATATTGTTAATAAGTTGTATTTTAAATTGTTTTCATAGAAATCAAATAATTACTATTATTTTATAAGATTTAGTTTATAAATTATAATCGTCAAGGTCCCCGGTATTGATAGTGAAGAAATTAACTTTTAGTTCCATTATGTGCACATGGAGTACTACAAAATGTGGGTATTGTGTTTTTTTTTAGGCCGAAAAAAAATCAGGTGTGGCCGAGTTGACATGGAATGTCTCATATACACCCTATAATTTGTTCAAAGAAGCTTTATAAAACAAGTTATGGTTGTATTTTTATACCCTTGCAGAGGGTATTATAATTTTGCCCTGATATTTGCAACGCAGTGAAGGAGGCATCTCCGATCCCATAAAGTATATATATTCTTGATCAGCATCACCAGCCGAGTCGATCTAGCCATGTCTGTCTGTCTACCTGTCTGTCTGTCGGTTTCTACGCGAACTAGTCTCTCAGTTTTTGAGCTATCGGGCTGAAATTTTCAGCATAATCTTTTTTCTTTAGCACGCAGTTATAAGTCGGAACGACAGAAATCGGACCACTATATCGTATAGCTGCCATAGGAATGATGGCGAAATGAATTAATTTGTAGACAAAATAAATAGTTAAAGCTTTACGAGTATAGTCTGAAACTCTAATGTCTCCAAAATATGGATACTGAAAAATGTTCGACAACATCGATTTCATCAATTTTGCATTGATTTTTGATTGTTTTGCCTAATAACTGTTGTCAAGTATCAACTTATATCTGCACATCCCATTTACTAATTTTAATGACTGCAAGGGTATATAAATAAATTTTGACTTACCGTAGTTGCATTAAAAAACTAAATCTGAACAGAACAACACAAATATTTTGCATTTTTTAATGGATTTTTTATGCCACAACACCATAAATGAGAAAATTTTCAATACATTGTCATAGTCGTATCAAAATATTTTAAAAATGGTTTTAGACAGATTTTTTTTATCACTATACAATTTATAAGGAATGCATGTTCCTGGACTCAGGTGTTTAGACGGACGCACAGACATACATTCACACGAATAAAGTACACCCATTTAGGAAAAATCTAAAAACTTTATCAGTCTAAATGCACCAAAAAATCAAGGTAAACAGACATTCACGTTAAAAGCAAATCAATGCAGTTTAAAAAAAGTGAATATAAAAGCGGATTCTCTAAGACTTAAAACCCAATAATTAACATAAATACATATACATATTGTTGAACGGTCAATCTCATGGACATTCGATTCATATCATAGCAGCTCAAAATCTTATTAAGAGGCAGTTCACATTTAAATCATATTTTAATGATTTCCTTGAAGCATATCACTTTTGTACCCAAATCTCAAAGCTTTCTCACTCGCGACCAGCTTGGACTGATCTTAATCAAACCAGTTCAATTTTAGAGACATTTTTACATTTTTTTCACGCCGCTTATTGCAACTACTAAGAAAATGGACCAATACAAAAATGAATTAAAACCATTTGACATGAAGCTAAGCTCCACACAGACGCACGCTATCAAGGCATAAAAATTAAAAAAAAAAAAAAAACAATATTAAAAGTATAAACAAAAAATACTTTTACAGAACATCCTAAGAAAGCAAGTAAGGCTCATTATTATACCCACTCATGAAGACATGCTTAAAGTACTCAGTACAGATTTACACCTACACGCATTAATAAACATCGCATCCACAATGGTAACAATAATTAGACGATTAAGTGTATTTAATATTTAACTAAAATCAATCATAACAAATATTTACCGTACTTGAATGTTTCAATAAATACCAATTTGCATCAATTAATATAAATATGTAGTCAAAGCATTATATTATAAATCAAAATTACTTAATGCGTAAAAATAAATATTATTTATTGATATTTATAGTATCTCTAAGCACAGAAATATTTGTAATCGGCTTATAGACTCGATTCTTATATGGATGCGTTTGTAAATGTCTAACCCTCTTATATGTATGAATGTTGCCTAAATTAAAATATCTATACCTAGTTTCCATAGGGTTCGTTTACCCGAAATGTACAAACTAATGGAAGACTTTAAAATCGGAAACTGTTTATTTAAAAATAAACTTAATTTCAAACATATTTACTATAACTATCTGTGCTATTAAAATGTAAGCTGAAATAAAATATATATAGATTAATACCAAACGTAGTGCAGGCATAAACAGTTCGAAAATATATTTCCGACTTTTTCTCTTTATGAGAGTTATGTATTTATGTCAGGGGTCCGCACCACTACAGTCAAATGCCAACATTGCATTTGTATGAGTGAACATCGAACACTCTATGGCTAGATATGAGAAAAAAAAACAGCTAAAATATATTGTTATATGGCAACAAAATTAGCTATAACCTAAAAACTAGCTATTTAAAGCTAAAAAAAGCTAAATTTAGACACATAATTACAATTAGTCTTCACTGATTCTTCTGTTCTCTTTTGTGCATACTATGCGTGAGCCGCAGCGACGCCGACTGAGAAAAATCCTATCCCGCGGGATAGGGCCGTGCGGACCCCTGATTTATGTTAAAGCACTCAACGTTTATCATTAACATTCATCTCTTGAATATTTGAAAGAATTGGAAACATTGTAGTTACAGGGTTAATATCTTAATTTAGTTAAACGAATAATATTAGGTCTAAACATACATTAAATAAAAAATATACTATAATAAAATATTAACTACACTAACACATTTAACAGTAATCTGCAAAATATCCCAATAGAAATATTTACTGAATAAAATAAAATGTGTGTAGTGACTTGACTCCGAATTTATTTACGACGATAAAATATGATTTTGTTGGTTTAATGGTGATTAGGAAATTAGACTTGTCTAGATAGACAGATAGCCCATCTGTCCGAAAATATAAAGACCAGATGTAGTTGTCATATAAGAAATTGGTTTTCTTGACGCCTGGAATTTAGCTAAACTGTGATTATAATTATCTTTTTCGGAAAGATATGTAGCTATCAAGCACTTTCTTATCGTGGTGCAAAAGCCAATTTTTGTTCTTTTCGGCCTTTCTTCCCCGCCTTCTGAGAACATTTTGTACCACCGATAAAAGTTGCTTCAAGGTAGCTTCTCCGTATGGCACAGTCAATATTCGGAATGCATCCGCGCACTTATTTTCGTTTTTCATACAAAATTTGATACAGGTTCTTTGATAAATTTTTTTGATTTGTATAGCCCCTTAAGTAGCAAATCTAATAAATTATATGGAAATCCTAACAGTTCAAGTTTCCTAAGCAGTAGCGAATGATTGACAGGGTCAAAGACCTTACTAAAATCGGTGAATATAACTTCTGACTCCATTTTGTAACCATATCGTATAATTGTAATAAGTTACAGGGGTAATTTTCTATTAAACGGACCCCTTCGAAAAAATTAAAAAAAAAAAACCATAGATAGGGGTGCTTCAACGTACATTTGGGTATACAAATTATGTTGGGGACGCTCTTAGTTTAGTCACAATAAATCTTGAAAGTTTAGCCTAATTCCCATACAAAATACAGTGGGCTGTGAAGCTTAAAATGTTTGTCAAATTGTGCTTAGCGTAAATACTATATACGAGTATGTCGACACTTTGCACTCTTTGAATACATTTATGCGTTAAATATAAATAAAACAACAATTAGACAACGTAAAATATGTAGTAATTAATTCCATTTTTTTTTGTATTTCAATATTAAGATTATATTATATATAAAATTATAAAGGACCTTTCATGTCCTTATTTTTGTTTAATGTCAAGAGCAAAAATTGGCTGTGCAAAATAACATAGGTTAAAAAAAAAAATTTATTGGGATTACTTAAAGTAGGTGCCGCAGACGAAAAATCGCGCGTCCCCAACATAATTGTTATACCCAAATGTCAGTTGAAGCACCCCATATCTATGGTTTTTTTTATTTAATTTTTTGGAAGGGGCCCATTTAATAACCAACCGTTCCAGGAGGTTGGTTGTCACCGACCGACGATTCATAAATCCATGCAGAGAAGGGCTCATTATTGAAGAGCATTAATGCTGCAGCTGAGACGTTATTAGTTGTTCAAATAATTTGGGTATGGCACTACTGCCGACCTACTGCCCTTCTAATGGATAGGAATGATAAACGATTCCTTTCACAAATCTGGAAAGAAGCATTTCTATTACAATAAAAAATAGTCCTTTCATTAAAAAACAAGTGGGAAAGCTTCAGTCGAGTGTGACCGATTGTGAGATTGCCGTTAACCAAAGCACTGTGCGTGAAATTAAATAGCACACGGACATGGAAAACGAAAAATGTTGACAAATGAAGACAAATGTTGCAAATGACATGTTGACTTACATTTAAAAAAGTCAAATGATTCTAGGAACTAGAGCTGGGAACACTTCGATGTTTAATTCGATTTAATCGATGTTTTTTGATGAGCGATAAAATCAATACCTTTTTTAGGGAATCGATGCACTGACCTAGTAACCTTTAAAAAAAAAATTCACCTCTAGGTAGTGATTGGAATTGGACAAATCTAAGTAAACGAAAGTATTGTTTTTAAAGTAATATAAGTTAATTAAAATAATGAATTTTAACACTTTTAGAATCAGAGTGTGTTGGTGGTGCGGAAGAAGCAGAGGGATGGATTTACAAGGTGAGTTCCAAAGTAAACCGGACTTTTTTAATCTAGCGCCCTCTAGTGGCGCCATCTATATGTCAACTGGTGCGTTAGAATCTGCTATCGTTTATCGACTTCCAGTAAAAATTGAAGTGAGGTTATTGCGTTTTAAGTGTTAGTTTGTTTTTGTCATCGGTGCGAAAATGAGCTTCGAACAAAGAGCCAACATTAAATTTTGTTTTAAAATTGGTAAAACTTTTACCGAAACGTTTCAATTGATGAAATAAGTTTATGGCGATGATTGCCTATCCGGTAGCAGAGTGCACGAGTGGTTTCAACTTTTTCAAAGTGGTCGTGAGGACATAAATGACGATGAACATGTGGGCCAACCAAAATCCGTGATCACCGAAAATTCCATCGAAACTGTGCGTGAATTCATAAAAAATCAGCCGAAATCATCATTGAAATTCATGGAAATAGAATTGAACATCTCCAAAACATCGATTTATCGCATTTTGACCGTGCAAAACGCTGTATTAAAGCAGAAGGAGACTATTTTGAATAAAATAAATTGATTTTGCCGAAAAAAAAACTATTTGTTCTGTCTTTTTTTTTTAAAGTCCTGTTTACTTTGGAAGTCAACTTGTATTTGTGCTTTTATCAGGTAAATAAACTAGTGACGACAGTATTTGGAAAATCCCCACGCATCGCCAAATATAAGAGCACTAGAATATTGGAGGGTTCGTTATTTTTATCTGATTTTATTATTGATTAAGTCTAATTTGCCATTAAATTGTTCTTTCAGAGTCACGCAACTGAGATGGATTCCTTAAAGGAGTGTGCGCTCAAGTATTTGTGCATTCCAGCGTGTTAAACAGAATCAGAAAGGACATTCAGCAGGTCTTGATGCATGGTTGCTGACCGGCTGCATTAAAGCTGCATTAAAGCCAAAGAATGTTGACGAGTTGGTCTTTACCACCAAGAACCAATGGGTTTTAGATATTGAATAAAAACATTTGATCTCATAAAATATCTTTACATTGAATTTTATTTTTGTTTACAACAATTCGTCATTTGATGTTTGTCTTATTCCTATTTTCTTTTTAATTTTTTTCGATTTTAAATTGATTTAATCGATCTTTTTCAGAATTAAATCGAAAAGAATCGACTCACAAAATGTAGAATTGTTCCCAGCTCTACTAGGAACATGTTGAGCAACGTTCAAAAAAGACAAATTCTGCAGCTTTACGCAGCTGCATTACGAATTAATACTGCGCCCGAAAGCACGCAACACTTTTTCCGCTACTGCCTTTGTGGCCGCTCAGAAGAAGAAGAAGAAGCATACACAGAAACTTTATTGTTTAATAACTTCCATGTTTGTCATCGGATTTTACTCAAATTTTCAGAAAACGTTTGCAAAGGCCTACTTATTTATTTTATCTATTTACCTTAAGCGAAAAATTACGACTATCCGGCGTGCTCCAATTTTCACTTTTATTTTTCACTTCACTTTTATTATTTACCAAAAACGTACGTTTTCGTTTTTAGGTGCTCCGGTTTTCACAAAGTTTTTGTTATCGAAATATTTAATCGTTTTTATTGCTCAAACAGATGACTTGGATGTTTTGAGAAGTATAAGGAATGCTTAAATGCCTTTACTTTTTTTAATTGTTTGTTTTAAAGCCAAATAAAGGCAAAAATTGTTTATTTATCGGCCCAAGAGGGTTGCCACCTTTTCATGATATGTCTTTTATACCTTTTTTTATTTGTAAAAATTTCATTTAAACATTAAAATAAACAGGTTTTTGTTATTAAAACCTTATTTTATCCTCTTTGCACATTATTAATGACCACCTTTTAAATTTATAAGCATTTCGACCACATTGTTTTGTTCCATCAACAGTACGGCAACACTGGCAATCAAAACGAAAGACGTTGTTGCCTACGGCAAATAGTTTGTTCGCAAATTCGAGGTGGGGTCAGAAAATAATTATTTAAAAAGTAAATACGAATTAGATTGACCTTGTAGTTGTTGTGCGAAATGAACATCAATAGACCAAGGAGTCAACTTTTTTTCATTTTGCAGTTAAGTTTATGTAGAAAAAGGCATTTACTTTTCATTTCGACAAAACAAACTTGCCCGTTTTTGAAAACGAAAATATCTTGTGAAAGTGAAATTATTTGGAATTAAAGGCTTCTTAAACTGAACGCTGCGCGTTGTTCTTATTCCTGGTACTATCAGCAATACTTGGCTTCTTAAACTGAACGCTGCGGGTTGTTCTTATTCCTGGTATTATTATTGTTCCTTCATTATCATTCTCATTTGGGTTTCTGTATGTTGCGGTTAGCCTAACAAATATCTGTTAATGGGCAGTCTCGGTTTGACAAGGTATAAGAGGACAAATATATGGTCTTTGGCGAATACTGTAAGGAAGAGGATGTACGCCAATGTCAGCTATATAAGAAGGGAATTTGCAATGTTAAGTCCAGTCCTGATCGAGGCACGGTGAAAAGATGTCACAGCCGAGAAAGCGCACGGCCCGCAACGCCGCAGAATCCCAAGAAGAAAACGATACTTCGACATATACTTTATGCGGTCGGAGATGCCTCCTTCTTTCGTAACATACATTCTCGGTAGGCAGTAACTTATAACTTTATACCTTGTACCCTATGGGTACCGGGTATAAAAAGTTAAAGTACACTTCGGAAAAACTTAACTCATATATCCTTACTACTTAGTTGGGCCTACTTTTGCTGCAATAACTGCTAGAAGTCGTCGTTGCATTGTATGTACCAATACTTTCGTATCGTTTTATGTAATTTTGTCCCACTTAGACCGTAGAACTTCCTTCAGGCACACCCTCGACAATATTTGATGCTTCCTGGTTTCCTTTTATCCAACAAATTCCAAACGTGCTCTATGGGATTGAGGGCTGGAGGCTATGGAGGTGTATGCAATTGCTTGCAGTTGTACATAGTGTTTATGAATACAAGGTGTGTTCAAAAAGTATCGTATTTTTTTGTGGCGTTATGTTGGTACTCATGTCTCTTACTTATGCCGACAAGCTCGGCCATTTAATTGGTGACAGCTGCTTTGCTTGCACGTGTTTTGGATCGTCTCCGATTTTTACCTTTTCAAAAAAATGGATCAAAGAACCTGTACCAAATTTTTTGTGAAAAACGAAATTAAGTGCGCGGATGCATTCCAAATGTTGACTGTGGTATACGGAGAAGCTACCTTGGACCGAAGCAACGTTTATCGGTGGTACAAAATGATCTCAGATGGCCGAGAAGATGTGAACGACGAAGAGCGTGCCGGACGCCAGAACACTTTAACAAC
Organism: Drosophila lacteicornis; assembly: GCA_008044355.1. Lineage (NCBI taxonomy): Eukaryota > Metazoa > Arthropoda > Insecta > Diptera > Drosophilidae > Drosophila > Drosophila lacteicornis. The sequence goes on from VNKF01012307.1 coordinate 26,401, forward strand.
AGACGAAAAAATTAATGAAGTGGAGAAAATGCTATTGGCCAATCGTCGAATCACCGTTAGAGAACTTGCTGAGGACCTAAACATATCGATTGGCTCGTGCCATTCGATTTTTATCAATGATTTGGGTATGCTCAATTGCGACCAAACACAGCATCGCATAAACATTGCTAATGAGATGTTGGACTCTGTCCGCGACGACCCAAATGTGCTCCAGAGGGTCATAACTGGTGACGAATCGTGGGTTTATGGTTATGACTTGGTAACCAAATCTCAATCATCTCAATGGAAGCTGCCGCACGAACCAAGACCGAAAAAAGCGCGCCAAGTTCGGTCGAGTGTGAAAGTTTTGCTGACAGTTTTCTTCGATTGCACGTGCATCATGAGTTCTTGTCACAGGGTAGAACGGTCAATAAGGAATATTACCTGCAAGTTATGCGCAATTTGCGCGAAGCAATCCGCCAGAAACGCCTGGATTTGTGGAAGAACAAAAATTGGCCTTTGCACCACGATAACGCCCCTGCTCACACATCGTTGCTTGTGCGCGACTTTTTGGCCAAAAACAATACACTAATGATGCCGCAGCCACCGAATTCCCTGTGACTTTTTCTTGTTCCCTAAACTGAAGAGGCCCATGAAAGGTCGACGTTACGCTACGTTTGACAAGATAAAGACGGCATCGAAGGAGGAGCTGAACAAGATTAAAAAAATTATTTTTTTGAGTGCTTCGAAGATTGGAAAAACAGTTGGCACAAGTGTATAATATCTCATGGGGATTACTTTGAAGGGGACAAATAGATATTCATGAATAAATAAATAATTTTTGAAAAAAACACAAACACCTCGTACAAGTTTTCCTTCTCCAGCCGTCTACATACACCTCCAGATCATCACGTTACCGCTATGCTTTACGCTGGGGTTACATTTTTAGCTCCAGGTCTTTATTCGGTTTCCTCCGTATTTTTTGAGACCCATCCGAACCGAAAATGTTACATCGCTCCAGATAACATTATCTCAAAACGATTCTGCCTCATTTACTTATTTGTTTGCAAAATCCAGTTTCTTCTTTCTCCATAGAAATCAGTTTGAGGCTATTTAGGTGCAGAAATTTTGGTATTGGCTTTTATAGAGCCCAGGATTTGGCGTTGGTCCCAATTAGAACATTTTTTTGGAATACCTGATCTTGGCTTTACTTTGAGAGTTCAAGAGTTTCCATAGGAATTTATTATAGTTTGCACACTGGATGGAGGACCTCTGAACTATCCTGGTTAAAATTTAATATCTCATTTTCCATCCAAATAATGTTATGTAATTTCGCTTTCTCGACTCATCTTTAACCATTACTGCAGCAATGTTAATTGAAATTAACTTAAAATGCATTTATGCAATTTGCGATCACCCTTAACGTTTGACAGCGAAATTTCATAGAAAACAAGAAAGAAAGCTAACTTCGGTAAGCCGTAATTTGTATACCCTTGCAGTCTGCAATTGGATCATTGAAAATCGAACCATTTTAGTAATGTTGAAAAAACATCGAATTTTGTAAATTTTACATTTTACATGTAGAATTTTACATTTTCATATAAATCGACCGATCGCTTCTATGGCAGCTATATGATATAGTGGTCCGATCTTAATGAAATTAAAATAATGCTAATTCTAATTCTAGAACCATAAAAAACTGCTATATCTCAAAATTTATAGAAATACGTTAAAAAACAGAGAAGCAGCTATAGGATATAGTAGCCCGATTTCGGTCGTTCCGACATATATACTGCGTGCTAAAGAAATAAGACTATGCTGAGAGACTAGTTCGCGTAGAATCCGACAGACGGACAGACAGACAGACGGATATGGCTAGATCGACTCGGCTGGTGATGCTAATCAAGAATATATATACTTTACTTATATATATACTTTATGGGGTCGGAGATGCCTCCTTCACTGCGTTGCAAACATGTAACGTACAGCTATGCCGCGTATTGCTTCGCACCGATATATATCGGAAGAGGAGCGAGGTGCACGCGATTGCCGGTCTAGACCTCGTCGGCTAGTGGGTGGGTTCCTAAAACTCTTTCCTCCCCCCGCGATGCAATGTAGGGTTATCATA
>VNKF01012310.1:0-24873 GCA_008044355.1 Drosophila lacteicornis
CAATTCAATGATAAGGGATTTGGGCAATATTAAACATTTGCATAAATAAAGGCCTGGACGGAAATAGGTTCTTCGATGTAATATTTGGTTATGGCGTTGATGAGCACTATGAGATATGACGCTCGATGAATGAGATGAAGGGGTCAGAGGCGACGGCCACCGCCCGCTGCTGCTTAGAGCAGTGTCTGGCTGGACAAATCCTTCATTGCCGAGCTGGAGAAGTGCATAAAGAGCCGGCAGCTGCTGAGAGCAGTGTCTGGGTGGACAAAACCTTCATTGCCAAGATGGAAAAGGACAAGCAGGAGTAGCTGCGGCAACCACTGCCACCACCCAGATGGTGGTTAATTCCACTTGGTAAAAACAGAATCACCAGCAGCAGCCGGTAGAGCAGCCCTTGTCCTGCTCGTCGATCCAGGAAAGAATGTTGGACAAGTAATAGGGAGAAAAAGGGGCGGTTGTGCATGGTCGAGAGAATCTGGGCGACGGCGTTGCTGGTCATTGTGCGCAAATGAGCTATTCCAAAACGAAACTACAATTCTATGCGAATTGTCTTTCAAATATAAAATAAAAATTTGTAAATATAAAACAGCTGAGTTAAGATTGGTATGAACGCATCCTTTACCTCCCATAAATGCGGAAGAGCTTTTTAAGAAGCGGTCACACTGGAAAAAGATTACACCTTTTTCGGGTTGCGAACTGTTTTACTGTCTGCGTACTAGGCTTTAATGGTTATTAATGCATTCTCACCGAACGGTTCTTTAGGTATGCTACAGATGTGTTCTAACAGTTCTAACAGTTCGATAACTGTTATTAATGGGTTATTTTGAAGCGGTATTTTGCATAAAAGATACATTGCTACAGAACCGTTATTGATGTTTGCTGCAGATGGGTTATATAACGCATATTTTAGAAACTAAAGTTGGAAGCGAAACCCGAAGATTGCCGAAGTGTAATATACGTTATTTATATGTTGAAGAAGTAAGAACTGTTGCAGCATACAAAAAAAAGAACAGTGGTTCCTTGTTTCACCCCAGATTAATCTGCAAGGAAGACCGCACATATTGCATTCTTTACTCGCTGAGGACGCATAGAAATGTGCTTGCTGGAAGCGACCAGGTCCGAGGCTTTGTAAATAAATATTGATAAATAACAGTTATTTTCGATTTGGTAATTTTCTATTATTTTTGGTATTTTTGGACCAAGGTTCAACAAATCCATAGCCATGGGAAAGTCTCCGACCATTTTCCAAGCAGAGATACACGCCATAGAAATCTGTGCTCGTGAATGCCTTCGCAGGAAAATGCAAGGCGCACGGATTTACATCTTCTCTGACAGTCAGGCGGCGCTCATAGCGCTGAGGTCCTTCACGATCTCCTCCAGACTTGTAGAGAACTGTTTCCAGCTGATGAACGCCCTCGCTTCCAAGAACATCTTACCGGTGGGTTGGGTGCCAGGGCATGAAGGCCATATAGGAAACGAGGTGGCAGACTCCCGGGCTAAACGCGGGGCGATGACACCACTAATCGGCCCTGAAAGGACACAAAAGAGAACTGCTCAGGAATTGGGAGGATAAGGAGATAAGTCGCCACTGGACCGACAGTGAAGGGCTGAGACAAGACTGCAACCTAAGGTATCACCTTAAGAAATTAAAACTTTCAGAAATCGACACATGCAGATTCTGTGAGATGGAGCCAGAAACATCAGAACATGTTCTATTTGAATGCCCCTCGCTAATCAGACGTCGACTTCAACTCCTCCTCGACTTCAACTACTCCTCAACTCTCCTTTATCAAAAGCCTAGGTGTAGAGGCTCTACCCTAATCCTACAGGCCGCCACAAAAGACCTAACATCTGGTCGTGGTGCAACAAGGCCCATGTAATAATAATACTGATCACAGCAATACTCTTCTCTTACCCATCAAACTGTATGTCATTTACTATAAAATTATCCCTCTTATAATTTTTATAAATCAAATGTACGTCTTAATATTAAAAAGTCGTTAATTACTACGTATTTTACGTTGTCAAATTTTTGTTTTCTTTATAATTCACGCATAAATGTTTCAAATTGTGCAAAATGTCGACATATAGTATTTACGCTAAGCACAATTTAACAACAGTTGTAAGCTTCACAGACCACTGTACCGCGACGATCACACAGACAGGCGCTTGAATTTTGTGTATTCATAATTGGTCAATGTGCGTGTTTGCTTGTGACTAAACTAAGAGCGTCCCCAACATAATTTTTATACCCAAATGTACGTTGAAGCACCCCCTATCTGTTTTTTTTTTTTTTTAGGAAGGGCCTCCGTTAATAGAAAATTACCCTTGTTTTTTATATGAAGTTTTTCCCTCATGGAATTATTTCGTTGATGTTATTACTGTCTTTAAACTTTAGCACCTTTTAGTAAGGTCGGTACACAAGAGATGGAGAAACATCGATGAAAACATCGATGCATTGATCTTCTTAAAATGTTTGGGAACATCGAAGTTTTGTGGAGAACATCACTAAAGAAAGGGAAACATTTTTTCATTTATTTTGGAGCAACATTTTGTTTTCTTTTTTTGAAAACAGCTATGTTTTATCAATGTTTTTATGAAAACATCGAAAAACTTCGCCAGCCAAAAGGGAGCAAAGATGTATGACGGGATTTTCCAGCGAGGAAAACTTAATTTATTTACAATACAATTAAAAAGATCCAATTATGTGATCTTAACCATAAAATAAAAAAAAAATTAAAGCCTAGGTCTCAGACGGTAAAACAGTTTGCAATCTCAAAAAGATTTAATCTTTCCAGTGTGAAACGGTCTTTGACATTATTGGTAGGCAAGTGATACGGACATGCGTATTTTTAATAAGCTGTTTTATTTTTGTTGACAATATTTAAATGACAAGGTAGTTGCACAGATTTGCAGCTTGGTTTTGGAATAGCTCATATGCGCACAATGAACACCGAGCTTGGGCCAGATTCTGTCGATTACGTAAAACCGCCTCTTTTTCCTCGGTGTCCGAGGTGCCCAAATCCCTTATTATTGAACTGGCCTCTACCAATTTAATAACTACAACTTTATCTGCTCTTTTAAACTCCTGGACTGTGCTTTTGCATAAATTATTGTTTTTGGCAGGGTCTATTTGTTTGAAATGTGTAAAATAACGGTAAAAAAAGCCAATAGGTGAAAAAGACCTGATTTTTAAATTTTGTATTCTGTTCTTCACCCCGCTCTAGATATACCAAAAGTCTTTCTAGTCTATTTGTTTGAAATGTGTAAAATAACGGTAAGAAAAGCTAATAGGTGAAAAAGACCTGATTTTTAAATTTTGTATTCTGTTCTTCACCCCGCTCTAGATATACCAAAAGTCTTTCTTTGCGACTTGCTAGTTTTTTTTTTTCGTTCGTCTGCGTACCGCCCTATTAAACAGCGCTGCCGAAAAGTGTTTCACGACTATTGACCCCTCGCTCTCTCTCACAGTTTAGAAACACTTCTCGTCGTTCTGAGTTCTAGGCTATAGTTGGAAGATGCAGCGGTATGGACAAATACACTCATTAACTCCACCTTTTTCCGCCGGATGGAACAGGCACCATCTCACTTTTTTTTTTTTGCCAAATTTTCCCTCCGTGCGAGATATTTACATTTAATTAATCACAATTGATTTTTACTTTATTCTGGCAACTTCCCCGACCAAGCTAAAAATAAGCAATTGTTTTCTTGCGTACTCACTAGAGCTATTATTTATCAACCAAGTGAGTGCGAAAAGGGTTTGATACAGTTTTCCGCCCCTCTTAGCAAGGTCGGTACACAGATTTGCTAAGAAAAATACTAGAGTGTACTGAAATAAAAATTCGCGTTAGGTTTTTTAAATCAAGTGAACTTTAGCAAGAAAGTCGCGAGTAGAAGGAAATATTTGATTAAAACTCCACTACCCTTGCTAGTAGTGGCAACTGGGAAGCAAAGCCGTGTAGGCTAGGCTTTTAGGCTTTCATAAAGTTTTTTGCTAGCGAGATGATTTTTTCTATATTAAGCTACTTACTCACCAGCGCTAAAATTTAGCAACCAAATGAATGCGAGACAAATAGACTTTTTCGGCCCCTCTTAGCAAGGTCGGTACGCAGGTGAGCTAAGAGAAATACTAGAATATACTAAAATGAACATCGCGCTAGATATTTTAAATCGGATGAGTCTTCGCAAGGTTGGCGCGAGAGAAAGAAATATCTGATAAAACCCTGCGACCCTTGCGAAATTGAGACAGGCAATTGGAAACAAAACCCTATGACGGGACTTTCCAGCGGGGAAAATTAATTTATTTACAATACAATTAAAGAAGATCCAATTATATAGGATCTTGACCATAAAATAAAAAATATCAAAAATATTAAAACAAAATAAAGTTTAAAATATGTGATTTCACAGGGAAATAAGCAAATCAAACGAACAAATTACTTAAATTATGATTTCCAAAGCCGCGGGGCCAGCTCCCGATGCCGCCGACGAGGACGAACTGCTCCTGGCCCTGCAGCTGCTGCTACTGCCACTGCTGGAGCAATATAAAAAGGGAAAAATCACAATTTTAAAAACTAGGGATAAGCTATCTCCATTCCCTGCTAGTCCATGACCACTGGTCACCTATTGGTATCTTCTTCTTAGTTGGCTGCCAACCCAAAATGCTGCTGCTTCAGAGCATACGAGGAGTACAACAAGGAGAATGAGGACTGCCCGTCCTCAGGAAGTGGAAACGGGAATGGTAATGGCCCGGGACGACTGGGCAAGTAGTCGTGGAGAACTCATGGACAGAGATCATGGAGCGGCGACTTAAACGCCAATTTCGTGGCAGCAGTCGTCGTGGACGCAGATGTGCCCAACGATGACAATGGGCAGGGCGACTCTTCGCAGGTGTTCTACGACTACAATGCGGAAAGACCCCATAGCGGGCAACTTGACAAGGAAGTGGAGCAGCAGACAGAAGAGACCAGGCACACAAAGATGACTTCGGGTGAACACTCCGCAGCTGGATCTAAAGCATAATTTAAGTAATTTGTTCGTTTGGCCGCGTTTAATTTGAATTGAAAACATACACAGCTGACAGTATGGCCGTTTGGCCGTTTCGTATGAATTTTCGGTGAACACCATTAAACCGGTCACACTAGAAATATAAAACCTTTTAGCTAGCTAAAGGTTTAGCGTTGGTGAGTACTAGGCTTTAGTTCTAAGCTTCAGCTTGACATGTTTGTTTGTTTCTGATAGCACAAAATGCAGTCCCAGTAGAAACGTGACTTAACTCTTGAGGGAGTTTCGCAACTATTTTTATTTATCGATATGAACACGATTAGTTTTCATTCGATTCGTATTCTCGTACCATAACATGTTTGTTTTTAGCCCCCATCCCTTTCACTAGTGGATTTAAGCGACAAGCTAGAAACAAATTATTGAAGCACCGAAGTAGAAAAACCCAGAAAAGTGCAGTATAGTGCAGTTTGAGCAGAAAATCGGTGCGAGATTGCCGATGCGCTTTTTGTTTTTGTGTTCTGTGTATCCACTTCTTCCTGGCTCTCCGCCCTTAAACAGCAAACTGATGAGTCTTAATAGTTTTTACTAACGCTACCATAATACCGCGTTGCTCTCTCTTGCGTTCAATCGGTTGACCACTTCCCGCACGTTCCGTCCACCTTCCAGTTACTCTACTGACACTCAACTCCATCCCTCTCGACTACTACTTACCTTCGCAATGGCAAGCAATAGCTTTGGCAGTGGCATCGGTGGAGCCGTAGCAGGTGTGAACTCTGATCTGTGGCGCGAGTGCGTCGCCTGGCTAATAAGGTGTAAGGTCATCCCGAGCGACCACAAGGCCGCCCAGTCGAACGCCGAGATCCGCAGCTTGGCAATGACGTTGCGCGACGGAGTGCTGCTGTGCAACCTGGTCATGCATCTGGAACCCAACTGCATGGATTCTCGTGAGCTGCATCGCAAACCCCAAATGGCCCAGGTAAATTGAAAGTCCAGGAGGGCACATTCTTTGAAGAAGAGAACCTAACGGAGCACTTCCAAATTACAGTTCCTGTGCAGCAAAAACATTAAGTTGTTCCTTGACGTGTGCCGCAACAACTTCGGGATCCGGGACGGCGACCTATTTGAACCGACAATGCTGTATGACCTGACAAATTTCCATCGCGTGCTCATCACGCTCTCCAAGCTGTCACAGTGCCGTAAGGTGCAGCAGATGCACCCGGATATTATGTAAGTTCCTTGACAGATAGAATATATGCGTACAGCTAAACTAGCGGAAAAACCAAAAAGTGTTAGAACAAAACTTGTTGTTTAATCCAGCGATTTGATTCAGAAATATAAACGAACACACAAACGGAAAAAGTTTATTGAATATCTTTTGAACAGAGTGTCAGATTGAAATGACTAAGTTTTCGTTAGACAACTTTGATTTTGAGATCTAGAATAAGACTTCTTGCAGTCTACTACGACTTTACTATACCGGCTCTAACTGACCCAATAAAAAAATGTATTTTAAACTTTCACCCCCATTTCTCGTGATTTTTTAACAGTCCAAGTATGCACAACATACAGCGATATCTTTTGATTGGTATATCGCGGTATACATACATATATCGGTATAACGATCGTCCACAGTGATCAGCTTGAGATCGTAAAAAGCCGAAGACGAAGCTCAAGATGAAAAACAGTGCAGTAGGATTTCTATGAGTTCGATTAAATTAGTTCAAATTTCACGTGACGACCAAGAATAAGATTAACCCAGTGGGACCTGGTTTCTTCCAAGAAGCAAATTTCTCTGCATTCGAAGGGAGGAAATAATACATTCTTTATACACACGTTCTTCCTTTAATTTTAATATGTGGTGAAACAAGGGAACAACACATTTTTTTGTTATATAGAATATCTGCCATCTTCGTCTTTTACTTCCAGCTTTAGTTTCTGAAAGATGTATTATAAAACCCATCTGTAGCATGAATCAAGAACTGTTTCGTGAACTGTTTGGGTGAACATGTTCACATGTTCTTTTTTTTTAAGAACCAACTGGCTCATATTGCTTGTTCATTGCTCACTTGTTCACTGCTCATTGCTTAGTTTCTCACTTGCTGCTCACTGGTCAGTTGCTTTCTTGATAACAGCTCATTGCTCAGTTGCGCATATATTTACTGCTTATAAACGGATCAGTAAGCACTGCTTTTCAACGGCAAAAAAAAATGCATATCTTCTCCTTTATAAAATAAAGTGGCAATTCTTTGAAATGTTTTAACTCAAGAACGGGCTCATCTAGCTAAATCAAATGTTTAGGTTTAGTAGACGGATTTTGTGAAGTTTGCATAAAATTGGTTTAGCGGTTCATCAGTTATTACATTTTTTGCAATGTTCACGGGCGGCTGCTTTGATATTATTTACAGGTGATTTTCATCAAACATTGCCTGCCGTTCATATAAATGGTGAGTCTAGAAATGTTAAAATGTACTATATATGTATATGTACGTGTACTTTCTCATTTTCTCTTTTTTATATGAAGAAAAAATGCCTCGAACTAGACGAGCAAATATAGGTAGGCGAATGGGTACAAATGCGGTATTACAAAGACGATCACGGACTGCAGATAAAGGTAATGCACGAAATAGATCTGTTGACTCCGTACCTGTACTGAACAAAATTTTTTCTTAAGATGTGGTAAACTGTTTCATCAGTACATCGTTAATATGTATGCCAAAATAGAACCTGAACGTCTTAATTTTATTCGTTTTAACCAAGCAAAATTAAGATCTGAAGATTATATTCATTTGCAAGATGCGATAGTGAATGATGCTAATGTTAATGACATCGGACCTTTAACTATATTGCCTTCATCGTTTATTGGTAACCCACGACATATGAACGAATATGCACAAGACGCAATGTCTTATGTACGATAATATGGTCAACCGGATCTGTTTATTACATTTACATGTAGTTCAAATGCGGTATTACAAAGACCATTACGGACTGCAGATGAAGGTAATGCACGAAATAGATCTGTTGACCCCGTACCTGTACTGAATCTTTCACGGCGATCACGAATACGTCGTGCTGTTTTGGCTGAAAAGCTTTTAATTACAAAAGTCAGATTGATTATAGTATGCACGGATACAGAATTAGGACAATTGGGTATGACGGCACTAAATCATGAGATGAATGATTTGTTTGATCGTGAATTGCAACGTGACCAGGAATTTAATTATAATTACTTGCGTTTATTTGTACAATGGAATATATCCAAATTGAATATTCAGCAAAAACATATATACATGACACAGTCATACAAACTGTTTCCAATAATGCAGGTGGATTATATTTCTTGGATGCACCTGGTGGTACAGGCAAAACGTTCGTTCATTAATTTAATTTAGCGACTAATCGATCGGAACAGAAAATTGCATTGGCCCTTGCATCTTCGGCTACATTATTAGAAGGTGGTTTGACCGCACACTCTGCATTAAAATTGCCATTGAATGAACAGGTTATTGAAACTCCGACTTGCAATATTTCGAAAAATTCCGCTATGGCCAACGTTTTGCGATTAACGTCAATTATTTTATGGGATGAGTGTACAATGGCGAATAAAAAATTACTAGAAGCATTTAATTGAACAATGCAAGATTTACGTGGTAATTAAAAGCTGTTTGGTGGTGCTTTGATATTACTGTCAGGGGATTTTCGTCAAACATTGCCGGTTATTCCTAGATCAACTTCTGCTGATGAAGTAAATGCCTGTTTGAAGTCATCAGTTCTTTGGAGATATGTAAAAAAATTTACACTGAACATTAATATGCGTATTCACCTACAAAATGATCCAACTGCCCATTAGTTTTCAAAACATTTGTTAGAATTGGTGATGGCAAAATGCAAATTGACCGTACCGACGGATTGATCGCTGTACCGAACAATTTTTGTACAATTGCACAATCAATAGATGAATTTATTGAATATTTTTTTCCCAATATTCTTAAAAATTACAGAAATCATGATTGGTTGAGAGAACGCGCCTATTAGCACCAAAGAACATTCATATACACTACTGGCCAAAATATTAAGTACATAGGTATCGTCCTACTTAATTTGGATATTTCTCGATTATTTTCGAGTGCAGCCATGCCAACTGATATTTTGAAAGGTTTACAGTGTTGCAAAACATTTAGCGGGGAACCCCATTTATTTAGTGCTAGGCTTAAATTTGTGCAGGATGAGCGTTTTTGGTGTGGTCAAAATAATAAGTACACTTAAGTTATTTATCAATTTTAAAGGATCAAAAAAAGAATTGGGCTAAGGTATGTTGATTTTTATTGATACCTAAATATTTAAACACATCCAAGCCAAAAAATTTATCAAGATGAGCCGCAGAAACCATTGTACAGTTGAAGAAAGAAAGATTGCTCTGAATCTTCAAAAAGAAGGAATATCTCTTCGAGAAATAGCAAAAAGCCTTGGACGTTCAGTGTGTTTTGTTCAGAATGCCTTAAAGTCAAAAATGCTTGCTGAAAATCGAGGCCGGAAGAGGAAATCGTCACACACAACGGATACCCGCATCATCAGTCTCGCAAAAAAGGATCCGTTCATGTCTTCAAAGGCGATCAGCGGTGAAATTGACATTGAAATATCATCCCGATCGGTTCGTTATAGACTGGAAGGTGCTAACCTACCAGGACGTATAGCTAGAAATTTTCCATTACTTCGAGGAAAAAATGTTCAGATGAGGGAACAGTTTGCCAAAAATCTTTTGGCTTGGTCTGGGCCACAAGGGTCTTCAAAATGGAATAATGTTTTATGGAGCGACGAGACAAACATATATCTTTTTGGAAATGACTCCAGCAAGATAACGACCCTAAACACACCTCAAAGTTAGTCAAGGCCTGGTTTACAGAAAATGAGGTAAATGTTATATGTTGGGTTAGTCAGTCTCCAAACTTAAATCCTATAGAAAACTTATGGGGAGAATTAAAACGTCGACTTTAGACAAAAAGTGTTCGAAATGCCGAAGAATTTTGGCAATATGTCAAAAAAACCTGGTATGAGATTCCAGTCCCCACTTATCGCAAACTTATTGCTAGCATGCCCAAAAGAATTGCCAAAGTTCTACAAAATAAGGGTGGATATACAGGATATTAGCATAAGTTTACACTTACTAAAAAAAAGTGAATAAGTTTTAAGTTTTTTACATTGTAGAATTAATGTACTTATTATTTTGCCCAACCCTTTTTATGTTTTTTAATTTGTATTTGATCGACTTAATCGGTCACAACATTTGTATTTGAATAGAAAAATGCTTTTGTTATTTATTTTTATTATCTCTAATATGCTAAAAAACTAAATGTAACTTTGATTTTTTCCTTATGTTAATAAAAAAAGTTATACGAGACGTTTAAGAAACCTCATAAACGTGTACTTATTATTTTGACCAGTAGTGTATATGCCATTACTTTTCAAATTCAAGCGAAACTCCCAGGTGTGGTCACGACATATAAATCAATTGACAGTGTTATGAATCAAGATGATGCAACAAATTTTCCAGTTGAATTTTTAAATTCATTGGAACTGGGTGGTATGCCACCGCATTGCTTAAATCTGAAAGTTGGTTCTTTGATTATTTTATTGCGAAATATTAATCCACCAAAACTGTGTAATGGCACCAGATTGTTAGTGAAAAAGTTATTGCATAATTTGATTGAAGCTACTATTTTTTCAGATAAATCAAAAGGAGACGTTTGTTTCATACCACGTATCCCTATGATTCCAACTAATATGCCATTTAAGTTCAAACAATTGCAATATCCTGTGAGGTTATCAATTGTGATGTCTATCAACAAGGCCCAAGGGCAAACACTTAACGTTTGCGGTGTGAATTTGGAAGAATCGTGTTTTTCACATGGCCAACTTTAGTTTGTGTGTTCCAGAGTCGGTACCCCCTGCCGTTTGTTATTTATACACAAAATGGAAAAAGAAAAAATATTGTTTATCCAAATGTTTTGGATTAAATTTGAAAATAGCTAGCAATTAATAAACTTTTTGTTATTTATATAAGTGAATTTATATTTTATTATATACATACGTAGCGAAGCACGTACCGGGCCGCTAGTGTTACATATTTGTTTTTATTAGCATTTTGCTTTTTATTTAAGCATCTGTGAAATATGCTTTCCAGTGCTGCCACTTTGTGTTTACAAATCAAATTAATTTCCCTAAATACATACAGTATGTCAAGATAGTGTTTTGACAATGAAAAAAATACAGTTTTTCATGTTTTTTTTTGCAATAAAAAGTAGGTTATAGGGGCTTTTTAATTTAAAACAAAATTTATTGTGAATATATAGGTATCTTAAAGTTGATTAGGGAAGAAAAAAAAACAAAATTAATTTGGTTAACATTCTTAAAAAAAATTAAAATTAACATTTATTTTTCATTTTTCATTAAGTCTTCTTATTTTGTAGTCTATGGCATTTTAAAACTTTGTATGGCCACCTTTGACAGCACAAACATCCTGCAAACGTGATTTCATCGATTTTATGAGCTTTTCTATGTCCAAGATCTCCGCATTCAGCACCCATTCCTCCAATATGGCAGTTTCATTTTATTTTTGTTTATAAGGCTTAGTTTTGCCACTTTTTTCTTTAAAATTTTTCCCAAATTGCCAAAATTTCCAAAATTGCCCAATTTTCGATTGGGATTAAGTCTGGACTCTGGGATGGTGTGTCCATGACTTGTCCGCAATTGTGGAGTAACCACATTCTCCCTATATTGGCTTACTTAGGGTCATTATCTTGAAAAAATTTGAATTTTGGTTGGTTTATATTTTCATTTTTATTTTATAATATTTAAAAAAAAATTGTTCGGTTAACTTTTAATTCTTTATTTTATTACCAATCAAATTTCCAACAAAAAGAGGTATCACTCATTTCAATTGGGCAGAGGATAACAGAGATACGGACTGCTCTTTAAATCAATGTACTAGTACTACTGGCGTTCATACAAATTTCTATAGAACCATTATTTACTTGCCAAATACTAACAGACCAGTGGATATCTCTGTATATTTCACCAGTTTACAAAAAAAAAATGCTCCAAGTCTGTTGATGCGAAATTCTGGTAGAGTTGAATCTTCAGATCACGAAAATGGCTTTAAATTTTTTTTCTATGGATACGTTTTTGTTTTTAAAGATTTTTTAAATTTAAAAATATCTGCTCATTTTACGTTTATCATTTCATAGCTCGAGTTGTAGCCAACCAATTTAGCCGACGAATGTTTTATTTTACAGGTAATGATTTTTCGATGTTAAACCACTTTATGTATATTGGATAAGAACTTTGTTTGCTATAGCTCGATAAACTTGAAAAAAGTGGAAATTTCAATCCGGTAACTCAAATGTTAACATGCTGCTAGCATCCTAAAAGCTTGAAAAAAAAATCCGTTGGAAAATCAAAACGTGTTTTTTTATAAAATTGATCGCCGAAAGTATCAAACAGGCCTACAACTCCAGATTTGCCGTGAATTTTCAAAGTTAGGTTAGGGTGGCGGCTGACACAAGGTCAGCCCACTTAGGCCATCACTGGCCCATTGTGATACCGCAATGGATCTTTGATACCCTCTTACCACAAAGTTAGAAAGACTCCCAGCCCGTTTCTCTTATGAAACCTGCTAATTTCTTCGGGGGGACAGCTGCTAATTCAGCTAGATTGTGGAGAAAATATTCTCCTATATACTTTTTCCTGCGCCTGATTAGGGCCACACAGGAGCAGAAATAGTGCTCTACTGATTCTACTTCTTCCTCGTTTTGGCAACTTCTACAGAAGTCGTTGTTGAGGACGTTTAGTCGGAATGCGTGGGCTCCTATTTCGTTCGTTTCGGCTATTTCGTTCCCCTCAATATTTTGGTGCCCTGGCACCCAGACTAGGGAGATAACGATCTGCTGTGCCATCTCTTGAAGAGATTTGCGACAGTTGTTCACTATCGTCGAGTTTGAGGATAGCGCGCGAAGTGATTTTATTGCTGCCTGAATGTCTGAGTAAATGTTTATTACTCCGTTTATAAGGCTAGAGTGGCGTAGGCAACTAAGAGCCTCGCTTATGGCGAGAATCTCTGCCTGGAAAACGCTGCAGTGGTCCGGAAGACGGAAATGTATTTTAATACTGAGCTGTTCGCAGAAGACTTCTCCTCCAACTCGATTATCGAGTTTGGAGCCGTCTGTGAAGAAATTTATGCAGTCATTTTGTCCAAAGGGACTCGCCGCCCAGGCCTCCCTGGAGGGAAAGACTGTTTTAAACGATGTAGAAGTGTGTTCTACGTGTGTGTTTCAAAGTTAAGTTAAATGAGAAATTAAAAAAAAAAAAATTCCAGATGTCTACTAGATTAAAGGTGAACATTAATTCTAAAAAAATGTCTGTTCATATTAAAATTCAAATTTATTATAATTCGGCTTTGAAATATTCAAATGTATTTATAAAATTCAATCCTGTAGGGTTTGGACTCGATCGAAGGGAGTACTGGACGAACTTATTACGTACACGCGACAGAAATCGCCCAACTACCTTGAATCACATGCCCGTATGGTGTATTTTTCGCTGAGATCACCCAAAAACGTTCGGAAAACTATTTTATTTATTGGATCGAGCTGGATAATTATAAATTCCTCGATATATATACGATTTTTGTATTTAGTAAATTACAATCCGACAAATAATATTGCGACCTTAAATAATGGTTTTATTCCCTCAATTTAAGTTATGGATTCGTCAAGTACTCCCTTCGATCGAGCTCAAAGCCTACAGGATTGCATTTTATAAGTACATTTGAATATACCAAAGCCGAATTATAATAAATTTGTATTTTAATATAAACAGAAAATGTTTAGAATTAATTTTCAACGTAGTGAGTTTTTTTGCAGGTACGGGGTGGGAACAGTTTTGCAAGTGAACTTTTTTTAAACTAGTTTCAATGCTAATTTTCTTTGTTTAATTACAGTTTTCATAAAAATATATAATATTAATTAAGGCATAAAAATATGTAATTTGACCATTTTATACTTTCTAATATAATTCATATCTAGCAAGCATTTTTGACTTACTCCTATTAATTTTTGGTAATTACTTTGCAACAAAAAATGGATAATACCAATCATAAATGGTAATATAAATAAAAATATCCCAATTTTGTTGCTAAATAATTAAAAAAACAACAAATTTTGAAATAACTCTGATATCTTTTTAATTAACTGGCACTGCTATATTATGAATTATTCAACAAAATTATTTTTTTTACGGAGCACCACAGGATATTGATTAGATCCTTATTACTTACTGAAGATTAATGTTTCTAGAATATATTAGGCATAATACTGACCTCCTAACTTTGTTTTTTGGATTCTTATCGATACAAAGACCACCACCATAGTCATCTTTCTAATTAGTTGGCAATAGCTATATGTATATAAAGGCGATTATTTAATTTTTATCTTACTTCAACTTAATGTTATCCATTTTTGTTAATACAACAAAACTTAGTTTTTTTCATCACATCTAGCTAAGTTAACAGACCATCTAGGGCATCCAACACTGTACCTTTAATCAAGTAGACATCTGGCCAAAAATGAAAAAAAAATCTAATTTTACTTAACTTTGAAAATCCACGGTAAATCTATTTTTCAACGGATTTCTGGCGTTGTAGGCCTGTTTGATACTTTGTGCGATCAACTTTATAAAAAAAAACACGTTTTGATTTTCCAACGGATTTTTTTTTTCGAGTTTTTAGGATGCTAGCACCGTGTTAACATTTGAGTTACATGATTGAAATTTCCACTTTTTTCAAGTTTATCGAGCTATAGCACACAGAGTACTTATCCAATATACACAAAGTGGTTTAAAATCGAAAGGTTAGTTCATTACCTGTAAAATAAAACATTCGACGGCTAAATTGGTTGGCTTCAACTCGAGCTATGAAATGATAAACGTAAAATGAGCAGATTTTTTTAACTTTAAAAAATCTTTTAAAAAAACGTATCCATAGAAAAAAAATGTAAAGCCATTTTTGTGATCTGAGGATTCAACTCTACCAGAATTTCGCATCAACAGGCTTGGAGGAGAGACACCAGACACCAGGAGACCGATTTTAGATGTTTTTTCTGACTAACTAAATGATCCTTTACTTTTATTTTCATTATTATCTGCAAGGGTATATACACTTGCCAAAATTAGCATCCTTTCTTGTTTTGTGAATATTTATAAGGAAACTTCAAAGCCATTTCCAAATTTGTTCTAAAGCATATCTCAGTGTTTTCATAAGACACTTGCGTGAAAGATGAAAAAACGTAAGTTTCTTCACTTTTAGCTACTTTTAAAGGTATTTTTATCTTTAATTATTTCGCATGCAAAACATATGATATGCTTACACATTTTACTAACAAATCTTCTCGTTGAGATCTATTAAGAAAAGAATAAATAATTTTTCAGGAAAATATGAATTTATTCATAGGAAATCATAAAGTAAAAAACATATGAAAAATCATACGTTCGCGACCGGTATTTAATTCTATTTAAAATAAAAAACGGAGATATTTTCTTGTAAGTATAGTGTACAAAATCCTTGTTAAAAGTAAATTTATCGTTTTACGTTCCGTTCGAACTCCCAGATTTTTAAATTTTATTAGATTCAGCCAAATTCTACTTTTATTTTGCGTACGTTCGCGATGCATGCTTTTTGCAATTATTATGAAATCTAAAACTCGGATGAACACCATCATTAAGAATAGAGCTAACAAAATACTTATACAAAATAAATAGATTTAGCAATTATTTTTGCATTTTCTACAAGATTTTTAGCTATTTCTAGCCACTTTTTTTCGAAATCTAGCTTTTTTTTTTGCTTATGCTTTCTGCCAAAAACTTTTTTACCTCTATGATCAGCAATGCGAATTTAAAAGAAAGTAAAAGTAACTGCTGAATACCAAAAACAAACAAAAAAGGTTGGTTGAAACTTGTCAATTGGGCATTCAAAAAACAACAATATTTTTACCACAAAAGACGACACTCTTTGGGAACTACACCATTTTGTTAATTTTTAATATTTTTCAAAAATGGTAGGTCACTGTATAGGAAATACCTTCAACTTTAATAACCTTTTTGAAATTGTTTATTTTTGCCGGAATCATGTCAGCAACTGGGTCTCTCCAAAGACAGCACATAACTTCATTATTTTTCAAATTAAAAAAAAAAATATATATATATATATAGCTGAAAATATACCTTATTATGTAAAAAAAAAATTGAAAATATAGCACTATAGGCTGGATGACTACTTTTTGTCGCCAAAATTAATAACTTCCAAACAATACGAAATAATTGGGTTCGGTTTTTTGATTTGGGTATTATATAAGCAATGAAACATATTTTAAGAAAAAAGGAGTGGCGCTGCCTCAAAAAATTTTTTTTTCAGTGTAATAATATATATGTATGTATATATATATTTTTTTAATTTATAATAGTATTTTCAAGTAATATACATATATAAAATATATAAGTTAGCATTGTCCTAATTTTTTTCATATCAAATAACAGTTTGAATATTTTGCACTGGGCGTGTTTCAGTCCCCTTTTCTTTAATGCAGAGTTGGGCACGAGACAAAACGGAAAGAGTAACTGAACAGGTAGACAACAAGAAACAACAACAACAACTACCGTCTCGACCCGTCGCAGTCATAAGCTACCCAAAATGTGAGAGCAAGGGGAATACACTGACACAAAATTGGATCCCAAACTCAAAACTCTATATTTCGTCATTCATTTTTGATGGTCTCGTGCCCGCCTCAAAAGAACGACTAAAGAACAAATTAAAATTCGTTCACTCAATGCAGATGTGCATAATTCCCTTTAAAATTTTTGTTGCATTGCTATCATGTGCGTCGGCCGCACGAGTACAATTTGTTTTTGCAATTTCGAGCGATCGTCGACAACCCTTTTTCCCGCCTCTCTGGCGCCTAAATTTCAGTGACATTGTTTTTGTAAAACTTCACGGATCGCTGAGCGCGAGCATCGACCGTCTATGTCAGGGGTCCGCACGGCCCTATCCCGCGGGATAGGATTTTTCTCAGTCGGCGTCGCTGCCGCTCACGCATAGTATGCACAAAAGAGAACAGAAGAATCAGTGAAGACTAATTGTAATTATGTGTCTAAATTTAGCTTTTTTAGCGTTAAATAGCTAGTTTTTAGATTATAGCTAATTTTGTTGCCATATAACAATATATTTTAGCTGTTTTTTTCTCATATCTAGCCATAGAGTGTTCGATGTTCACTCATACAAATGCAATGTTGGCATTTGACTGTAGTGGTGCGGACCCCTGGTCTATGTCGACTTGCTGGCGCCTATAACCGGAAGAACAGCTCGCTGCTCCCAGAACAAAGGCTTGCCCTTCCCTGCTTTAATGTAATTATTTGGATGATCCGTGCTTCCTTTAATATGATCTTAGTATACAAGGATTTAGTAATCCGTCGTTTAAAAATGCAATCTTTGTCGCCTCTGTGTTTTATTTGTCAAATATATCGGTTTTTTGCTAATATTAGGTTACATCTAAAAATTTAAATTTTAGAGAAAGTGCGCAAAAATGCACTTTAAGATAACATTCATATGAACAAGAATTAAATTACCTACAACACAGTACATATAAATATTAAGGTAAAACTAGGTGAAACTCTTTTTATACCCTTGCAGAGGGTATTATAATTTTGCCATGATATTTGCAACACAGTGAAGGAGGCATCTCCGACCCCATATATATTCTTGACAAGCATCACCAGCCGAGTCGATCTAGCCATGCCCGTCTGTCTGTCCGTCTGCCTGTTTCTACGCGAACTAGTCTCTCAGTTTTTGAGCTATCGAGCTGTCGGATATGTCGGAACGGCCGAAATCGGACTACAATATCCTATAGCTGCCATAGGAATAATGGCGAAATTAATGTAAAAAAAATTTTAACTTCTCTGTTTTTAAACGTATTTCTATAAATTTTGAGATTTAGCAGTTTTTTATGGTTCTAGAATTACGGTTTTAGTTTTTTTAAGATCGGACAACTATATCATATAGCTGCCATAGAAGCGATCGGTCGATTTATATGAAAATCTATAATTCTTCATGTAAAATGTGAAAGTAAATGTTATACCAATTTACAAACTTCGATATTTTTTCAATTTTACCAAATTGGATCGATATTAATTGATCAAATTGCAGACTGCAAGGGTATACAAACTTCCGCTTACCGAAGTTAGATTTCTTTCTTGTTTTTTTTTAGTTTAGATTTTTTTTGCATTGTTTTGTATTAGTATTTGTATCAGGCCTGTTTTCACTCGAAAGTGAATTTGATAACATTTTCGGATTTCCCTTCTGTTATTTATCTTTATCTTTGCCTTTGAACTCCCTGTGGTCCCTCTTGAATAATTCGTTTGCTATGTCTGCGTTTTGCTGCCTAAGAGCTAATCGAAATTTGGCCCCCTGTGGTCTCGCTCCTGGGACCCAAAAGAGTACGAAATGAATGCATAAAATATAGGGACAAGCTTTCGCGGCCACAAATAACCAATTTGAAATATTTGTAATTGCAGACAGCTTTTCCGGGGCAGGGTTGTGAAATTTTCACAGATTGTATTGTAAAATGCTGGAGAAAAGAGTTGTCGACTTCAGAGAAAAATTTCCCTTTACATACTGCTTCGTATCGTTTGAAGATTAAATTAGCTAATATTTTAAACAAAAATACTTTTTTCTTTAACATAAATTATGAACTGTTCTTATAGTAGCATAACAAACAAAATATCGATTGTTAAGAATTAATCTCAGGAATATGTCGTCCTATTTTGGTAAGCTGACAACTGTTAGATTGTTTCCCTCATTTTCGACATTTTCGTTCGGAAACTAGAACAGAGCCGGCGGATTTGTCATAATGCGGAAAGTTCGAATCGAACTGTCTGTGAGGTGCAACCAAAAAATATTTATTAATAAATCAAGTATGAAACATCAAAGAATGAAAACAAAAAATTATTTGCAATTTACATTATCATTGTATAAAAAAATAATTCATTTCTGTTCTTCTGTTCTTTTCGTGAGATTTCGCTTGGAAGTTAACAGTGACTTAAAAGAGGGAAATTCGACTCCGGGAGGATTTTTCTGAAGTGAGAATTAGAAAAGGTCTGGAAAATAATTTGTGTTTAGATTTTTTGAAAGTGGTAACTGGAACAAATCTCTGTGTATTTTTTATTTTTTTAATTTTGTGTAAAAAAACCGTTTAAATACCGAAAAAAATTATATCATCAATACAACACTGTGAAATTTCCATGAATTGGCATGAAAGAAATCAAGTGTTTATCAGATTTGTTTGCTTTCAATGTATTGATCCTAAAAATAGTAAAAAAAAAATTAAAATGCTACATCGAATGTGCTCGACTGTAAGATACCCGGTACCTAGACGATAGTACTTTACATTAAAAGGAAATTTGAAATGGTACATACTATAAGATACTTCGATACTTCTTAAAATAAATCGCATCTCGAATTACACCAGTTTACAAAATGAAAAAAAAAATGCTATAAGCCTGTTAATGCGAAATTCTGGTAGAGTTAAATCCCCAGATCACGAAAATGGACCAAATTTTTTTTGTATGGATTCGATTTTTTTTAAAGTTTTACACAAAAAAAATTAGCTCAGGTTACGTTTATCATTTCATAGCTCGAGTTGTAGCCAACCAATTTACCCGTCGAATGTTTTATTTTACAGGTAATGAACTAACCTTTCGATTTTAAAACACGTTATGTATATTGGGTAAGAACTTTGTGTGCTATAGCTCAATAAACTTGAACTCAAAATGTTATCTCAAATGTTAACATGGTGCTATATACAGCCGTAGAATTGAAAAAAAAAATAAATATAAATTTCTGATACCACATTTTGTGACGATTAATAGCTATTTAAACAAAAATATTTAAAAAGTTTTTAATTAGTTTCAAAATCGGCACTTAGCTGAAAAAATTAAAAAAGGCAAAACAGGCAGAGTGCCGATTTTGAAACTAATTAAAAACTTTTTAAATATTTTTGTTTAAATAACTATTAATTGTCACAAAATTTGGTATTTGATCGAAAATCTGTGATCTGACATCAATAGGGCAGTTATAGCTTCGAAGTCAACCACAATTAGATCACACTGGAAACAAATTAATGAGTCCTGGAGTATAATTTCCCAAAAACGACGACAGGACCTTCTCTACTCTAAGCCAAGGTGCTAGAAATCACTGTAAACGGAAGCCCACGTAGTGACGATAAGCACCAAGACTGTGGTGCGCAAGGACACTATTGCATATATACAG
The DNA here is from genome assembly GCA_008044355.1 of Drosophila lacteicornis. NCBI lineage: Eukaryota > Metazoa > Arthropoda > Insecta > Diptera > Drosophilidae > Drosophila > Drosophila lacteicornis. Next base: position 20,372 of record VNKF01012310.1, read on the forward strand.
CGGTAGAATAAAAAATCTGCTACGAGCGAAAGGTATCGTAAAGCTCTTTAAAACTACATACTAAGATTTTTATAAACGGATTAGTTCAAAAGAAATAAGAGTAAATGGACGAAAATTAAAATTTTGAAAATTTGAACTGTTGGGACCGGTAGAGCAGATATCCTTAAATTAAAATCGCTGTTGTCTTCTAACTTTAAATACGCGTCGAACGACTCCTCAATCCTCCTCTGTTTGTTCTTTTGTATGAAGTCTGCGTTTTAGAGTCTTGAAATCACTTTTATTTTATTAAACAGCTCGAGCTGAAAAGCTTTTGATCTACCGGCTTGAGATTAGATTGCTCAACTTTTGGTATATAATAGACTTCTGCATGATTGCATCCATAACGGCAAATGAATCACTTATTCTAAAAGTGGGCACACTTTTTTTTCTGCACAGTATAATTGTGTGAGTGAATAGGGTAATATTGCCTTGCATTACTTAAATTGATGTCTTGAATTCTACATATTTATTTTTGTTCCACCAAAATCTACGAAATTTCCATCCAGTTTAACTCAATTGACTTAAATAGGTTGAATATCGTATTCCAACGAGTTGGACAGTAGCTTTCAGGGTGCTTTTTAAACTCAAGATCCAGCAATTCTGGTACCTCATTTACAACGTTGCCAATTACATTGTGGACCAAGTGATTAGCACAGTGTAATGTGCTCAGTTTGCCCCCCGGTCAGTAATAATGATTGGATCGTCCATCAGCAAATCACATTCAAAGTCCAGTCTTTTTGATTTCATTGTCTAAAAAATATTGATATATAATATATTCCAATGACATTTTATAATTCTTACCGGTACAGGAGACTCCACCTATTGATTTCACTGCTAGCAGGCAGTTTTTAAGGATGCCTTCTTGGACGTAATCCATAGTCAATGATGTAAGATTCTTTAAAGAAGTCGTCCGTCCAGATATCTGAAGTTATACTATATCCAAACTTTTTCTGCTCTTGAATCTCGATTTTTAATTTATTGTAGTGAAAATCATAAAGCGCACCGATGTTTCGCGATATAGTTGTGGGATGCGGCAGTACTGACTCAATATTTACGTTTTCTCCCAGTTTCGCACCAACAGAAATAAAAAAACTGGGCTAAGTTTTTTAATCCAGAGTCCGAAATTATATTAAAGGAACATTCTTAACCATTCTTAACTGCCCACTCCGTTGCCAGTTTGGTGCATTTCTTTTTTGTTTCAAGGTCAACATCAACGTCAGGAAGACTGCGCTTTCGGCTATTGGCCATTATGTAGCACTTGTGCTTTACGAAATTGGATGTGCTTTTGTCGAATTTGTAAATGTTTTTACATTTGTTGCACACTACTGCATCAGTCGTCTATATGCCATTTTCATTAGCAAGTCGAGAAAAGGTCTCCCAAACTTTGCTCCGACCACGTGAAGGAGTAGGCTTGAGCTCACCAGCTAATAGTTTTGATTTTATTGTCGCAGCGTACTCTTTAAAACGCGACTCATTTGATGTGTCTATCGTTGAAGTCTGATTTCAACAAAATTTTGTTTTAATGTATATACAAATGAACATTCAAGATACATACAGTTAGTCACAAAAGTATTCGTTGCAAAGAGGGTTAAGAGAAAAATGTAAATTTTAAATAAATAGCCGTTTTAAAATGTTAAAAAATGGTTTGGGTTTCCAAAGATACATATTTTGTGAAGTATATAGCGAAAAAAACCAAACAGAAATCGCTTTCCATGAAAAGTTACGGACAAAAATATAAAACTAAACCGTTATGTATGCTCACAAAAGTATTCGTTGCACATACAAATTTTATATTTTGTCGTATTTTTTGGGACTGGGCACTATTTTTTTTTTTGCAATTGTGGCTGTTTTTCTATTTTAAAGACTTAATTAGGGGAAAAACACAAAACAACAATCACTGCCTGGGGGTCGGGCACTATATTACCACAAATATACAATAGACAATCACAAACATATAAAACAACACATATTCTAACTTGTGCGTTCATTGCACGAGCGTCGTTTTCTTTGCCATCCATGTTTATTATGCACGTGTTGAAAATATTTCACTTATTTGCACAGTTGTACAATAGCACACGCACGAGCGTAGTTTTCTTTGCCATCCATGTTTATTATGCACGTGTTGAAAATATTTCACTTATTTGCACAGTTGTACAATAGCACACGCAAGCTGTACAGCGTGTTAAAAAAGGACAAATGTAGTACTCATTCACAAAGTGTACAACCATATACGAGTACTATACTCTAAGTGAGAACAATAAAAATGTAGTACTATCTTCTTCTGGCCTATAGAATATACTGTACAGCAAACGATGAGTTCTAGTTGAGCTAGTTTATTAATTTAAATGACATATAATAACGTAACATTTAGACAATTTTTCTAAAAATGTTTCATTGAAAAATATGTGCAGGTATGGAAGTTATTGGGAATCTCCCGTGGCCCCTCCAAAAAAAGTTGATTTGCTGTATACATCCTAACGGTCCACAGAATCGTCCGATATGAAAACCAGAATATGCATTAGTTAAAGGATAATTGTCCGGAGGTATCACCGTGGAGTTTTTTTTACATTTTTTTTTTTCGATGTTTCATGAAAATTTAAAGTCAAAAATTCAGTTCCTGACTAAAAAAAACGCTTAATTGTTAAATAAAAAATTTAATAAAATAAATTTTAAAAAACCCCTACGGTGATACCTGGAAAATTAGTTGCAGAAGCTGAGAGCAAAATTTCAAAACGATTGGTCAAGTATATTTTTAGTAGTCGTGTGCACCGACTTTGAAGATGGCACTTTGCAGGAGAGCGCTTTAAAGTTTTGGCTCCCCATACATCGAACATAGAATGACTTCCGTTCGACTACCCATTACTTCGTTATTTTTGCTCCGATCGATGTCAAATTCGAACTTTATATTCTTAAGATGTTGGGAATTCATAAATAAAAATTTAAAAAATTGCGAAAAAAAAAAATACCCTACCGTTTCTGACTTGACCTGACCTCTAAGTGTTGTCACCTTCTAAGATTAGAGTAACCACGGCTTTGCTTAGCAACTTTTAACATAGTTCATTGCAGAAAAATTGGTTTTTAGGTTTTTTCTCATTTTATTTATGATTATTTAAGTGATTTATAAAAAATTTGATTTTTAAATTGCGGCGCAAAAGTTTCTTGGCAACTTTAGGATCTGACGACCAACTGTCTGGCAACTCTTTATGACGTCGATCAGCTTTTGGAATATCAACTTACAATCATTTAATTCAATTCGCTAAAATTTCGCAAAAATGTAATTTTTCAGCAATCTGTTATGCCAAATTTATATAATTCGGCATCGTGGCTTGGCTTTCAATACTTTTTTCTTTCTTTACTTACATTATTACTTAAAATTCGTATTAAATAAGGTGGCAAGACTGGCCCGAAAACCAGAACCCGACAGTGTGGCAGGATTGGCCCTATTGATTTGGACGTAAAATCATTCGGCAGAAATTCAATTGGCGATTTGAATATGCAATTACTAAAATGCTTGTTTTAATTACTTAACATGTACATATGTTAAATAATTTTTATGTCATCTATTCAGAAATTACACCACCCTTATGGAGAAGTACGATTTGAAATATTTTATGTAAAAATAGTCCGGGACTTCGATATTTTTTGTTTGATGCGATGTTTTGCGATTCATGTTTGGAAAATGTCTGTACTTTTGGTTGCGATGGACCGCTGCAGCGCGCTGTCGGTCATTGGTAGATAAAGAGAAGTACTTTTGCATTCGTTGAAGTCGAATGAAGTCGCTTAAAATTATTATCACTTTTATCAATTAAAAACACCTCTAAACGAGGTGAGATTAAAGTGACGATGGCACATTCAACTCCAAAAATTTCTGATACCAAATTTTGTGACGATTAATAGTTATTTAAACAAAAATATTTAACAAGTTTTTAATTAATTTCAAAATCGGCACTTAACTGAAAAATTTAAAAAGGCAAAATAGGCAGCGTGCCGATTTTGAAACTAATTAAAAACTTTTTAAATATTTTTGTTATTATACATAGCGTGTAAAAGGTTAGGTATATGGGATCTTTGCTACTAATTTTAATGAGTAATATCTCGAGAAAACGAATTTTCCTAGATATGTGTTATATACAAAAGTTGAGCAATTTCAAGGGCTATATGGCCTTGAGTGACTATCAAAATCGTTAGAGCCAATTTTAAGAAAACCTAAAAAACTTAAAAAAAAAAATTAATTTTAATTATAAATTTTTAAATATTATAATTAGATAAATTATGTCAAGGCAAAGCTATTATCATTTCAAAATACCTTTCAAACGACATAAATCACGATTCTGTAGCTTTAATCGTTTAGAAGTTATGGGCGCGGGAAATCTGGCTTTTTTAGCTGTTTTCTCGCCAAACTAGCGGGAAACCCAAAAAGTCGTAGAACAAAAAATGTTCAGCTTGATCTGTTTAATAAAATA
>VNKF01012313.1:0-43599 GCA_008044355.1 Drosophila lacteicornis
AAATGATAAAAAAAAATTGTCCAGACGTTCAACGAAACCAAATGCAATATTAAATTATACAACAAACTAAAGTGCATACAAGCGAGTAATAATAAAAAAATATATATGAAAATATTATATATATATAAATATATTTTACAATTGATTTATATACATACACATGTATACATTATATAAGTAAATGCCGCATCATTTTCGCGTAATGTCTATTGAATTGTTTGTTAAACATTTTTTGAAACATTTTCTTTACTAAATAATAATAACAACAAAAAAAAATGTGGATAAACCAAGCTCACAGAAAGTTACGCCAAAAAAACCGAACAAACAAACAAACAAAAATTTATATACATTTATCAAAGAAAATATATACAACAAAACATGAATAACTTTTAGTGATTAATATTGTAAGCAAAGACCAAAATGAAATATTGATTTTTGAAAATAATAACGAAAAAAAAAAGAAACGTGGCATTAAAACAAAACACAAACACTTGACAAAAACAAAAAATTTAACAAATAGCCTTACCGATTGATTCTTCAACACGCAATTGCGACAAGTTTTTAACTCAAAAGAAAATCTTTTATACTTTATGTAGAACTTTTCTCTTTTTATTTTCTTTCGACTTTCGAAAATGAAAAAATTATTAATGATGAGAGTTAATAATAAACAGCAACGAGTAACGGAAATATTTTTACAAAACCAAAAGAGAAAAATAACAACAAGGAAATGAGAAACTAAAAAATGCATAACGCTTCCGACAATAAGCTTTGGCCACACTATTGTAATGAAACTATTGAAAAAATCGGGGGGAGAACGAAATCGAAGGTCAAATCAAGGTGGGAGATGGTATAGGAGAAGGAATTTCTTGCGCTTAAACGATAAACGGAATTACCACGCCCAAAACAAAAGCCACATGATGATATGTAATTGCCCTATTTAGTCTATATACCTACTTGCAGATATATACATACATATACATATATATATATATATAGAAATATACCCATGTACTTATGTAGTAGCCTTGTTCTACTGTATATTTTTAAACGGAGTTGTATTGCAGAATCAGAATCAGAATCAGAGTCAGAGTCAGAGTCAGAATCAGAATCAGAGTCAGAGTCAGCAAAGCAAAGCAAATGTATTTTCATGACACGCATTTGAAGCGAACATATCAAAAACCGAATACCGACGAGTAAAATCTTACGAAAAGTACTAAATTATTTAGAAATTATCCAAAGCATGTTATTAGTTACTGACTGTTAAGCCCTTAGAAACGAAAACTAATACGAAACAAATTTGGAAGCTGACACCGCGATCTTGACTCCTTAAACAAACCTTGCTGTTTCATTATTTATTATTAACAAATATTTACAACCGCAAAGTGAAACAAATTGAAGCCACAACAACAACAGAATAATACAGAATAAAGTGACATCCAAGGATACCGAATTGGAAGGGAGATTAATAAAAAAGGAAAATTAAATGAAAAAAAGGAAAGGTAAAAAGAAAACTCACGAAACTGAATCTAAATTAAGCATGAATATTTTTTGCTGTGTCTTAGTCCATGTGTCGTAACGAATTTATTGAACTAAATATTATACATAATTAAAATTAAAAACGAAAAAAAAAAATGCAAAAAAAAAATGCCCTACAAATTATCTTAACACTTTTTTTTTTGTTTCAACTGAAAGCAAAAAAATGCAGGAGAACAAACCAAAATTTCTACAAAATTAAGCACAAATTTTTTCAAACAAAAAGAAAAGAAAAAAAAACCAAAATACTAAAGAAAATTGCCTTTTACTTGTATTTTGTTTTTTTACTATAAAAAAGAATCGAATTAAATATTAATAATATACAACACGCTGAATACATTAAAAGAAACTTTTTGCAAAAAGAAAAAGAAGGAAAATTCGCCTAAAAAAAACATCTGTGACTAATAAAAGGATAAAGAGTTGACGAAAAGCCCGACAAAAAAACAAAAAAGGAAACAAAAAACTGCTAATGAAAATGAGAAACTCCAAGTATGAATTATGAGAGAAAATCGAAGTTAAAGTGTGTGTGTGTAAGGTACAAGAAAAACATTGTTAAACAACAACCAAACCAATGGCAAAATACATATACTAGCTGCAGTTTAACTAATTATTGGTAAAGGGTACATACATTCTACATATGTACAGCTGACACACACACCCACACACCCACATTAACACCCACACACGCAAACATATACATATACAGAAGCTATACCAATACAAGCGAACCTAGTTATATTTGTATGTGCGTCATACTTGAGTAGAAAACAATTTATATACATTAGAGTTTATGTAAACCAAAACAAGCTACTTTTACTTATACATTATGCCGACATGCAAGTGCGTAATGTAAAGTACGATATATACACCAACCAGATATTTATATATATATATATCTATATATATATATAGACGATATTTGATGAACGTAAGCCCAAACACAGCAATTTACTTATATAAACGAAAAACAAAAAACAAACAAAGTTTCTTTCAACCAACCTAAAAAAAAAAAAGAAAAACCTAATACAAACTTTTGGTATGAAGAGAGCCGATTATAGCGATTATAAAATCGAAGCAAATTGACAAGTGTATGTGGGGTGGCATGGAGGCAAGCCCATGGAAAACAATATATATACAATTATTTAAAATATTTAACAAAAAATAAAAAAACAAAACCAAACGATTTATATATATATGCATATATATATACATATATACATACCACTAAATAGTTTAAATGTTTATTTATTGTATTTGAACAAGAGGAACGATAATGAAACCAAATTTAAATAAAAGTAATAACTCGAAAAACTAATTCAAGGTTTTTTTAATTGGGGGAAGTATAAACTTGAGTGAACAAGGGGATGGACTGGGTGAACAACAGAGTAAGCAACAGAGTGAACTACAGAGAAAACAACACAGGGAACAACAGAATTAGCAACTAAGAGAACTACAGAGTGAGCAACAGAGCTAATAATAGAGTTAACAAACTTAGTGAACAACTAAATGAACACCTGAGTGAACAACCGTGTGAACAATAGGAGGAACAACAGAATTAAAGACAGAATGAGCAACAGAGGGAACAACAGAATGAACAACATAGTGAACAACATAGTGAACAACATAGTGAACAAGAGAATGAACAACAGAATGAACATTAAGAGTGAACAACAAAGTTATCAACAGAGTAAACAACAAGAAAACAACACAGGGAACAACAGAATTAAAAACAGAGTGAACAAACTTAGTGAGCAACTAAATGAACAACTGAATGAACACCTGAGTGAACAACAAAGTGAACTTGAATGAATAAATGAGCAATTAAAAAACTGACAAATTTATTTTCTCATTTATTTCGTTGAAGTTTCATATACAAATCTCAGTAAATCATGGTGGCGATACACCTGTCAATACTGTCATTAATATCGGCGAATCCCTGCACTGCATTCTCGGTGGCCTGGCTGGTGCAGGCGGTGGCATCGGTGGCAATGGCCGGAACACTGTGCCGGAGTCCGACCAGAGTACGTATCGACTTCTGTCCACTCGCCACGTACCTGAGAGCCATGTAATACAGCGTGGTCCGGCACATGTTGTACCGGATAGTATTGTTAATGCGCCTGCACTTGCGAAACTGTTTGACGACCTTATATCCGTTCACGGTCAACTGGAGAACCGAGCGCTTGGTGTCCCTTATGATTTTGTACGAGTCAACGGCGGCATTGCGGCCACAGACCACAAAGTCCACGGTGGCCGATTGGAGGACACCGGCCACAAAGACCGTTTCCGTAGCCACGCAGTTCTCGCTCTCCACCGCCCGCTGGTTAATATCGTTGGCCATTTGCTCCAGCTGCCGGAACGGCTGCATGAAGATCTTCAAGAGCTGGCGCTCGGTCAGCCTCACGATGGACTTGGCCAGGGCCTTCGATTCGTTAATGAAGAATTTCACCATCACGTCCACGAAACCGAACTCATCGATCTCCACGATGCCATCTTCGGGCATTTCGGGAATCTCGGGCATATCCTGGTCAAACTCTTTGTCCAAGTCACTGTCGAGGTCCATGTCCAGGTCCAAGTCCAGGTCCAAACCAAGGTCCAAGCCAAGGTCCAAGTCTAGTTTAAAGTCTTCGTCCATGTTCAGGTCAATGCCCAATTCCTTGATCATCTCCTCGATAGATGGAAGTGGGTCTTCCTCCACGGGCACAGCTGAAACCTAAAGGAAAACACACAGAATTTTAGCAAAATAATATATATATTGAGCGCGTGGGGATTGGAAATTAATTGAAAAGGTTTAAAAAGATTTTAAGCACTTGAAAAAATAGTAAAAAAAATTGTTTGCACATTTTTAGGTAGATTTTCCATTGATTACAATTTTTTTTTTTAGTTTTTTTATGTTACACTTTAAAACACTTTCTTTTTTTTATGTTGATGACTTACTGTTGCCAAGGCGAGGGCCAACACAGCAATAATCATACTCCTCATGGCTGAATTATTTTTGCTGAGATCCCACTTGGGGTCCCGCCTTTTATATGCCCAAAATACTCAGATAGCCATATCTATACACTCAGATACCCGGTTAATTAAAATATTCAAGAGTCGTTTTATCGGTCCAGCATGTGCCTGCTTGACCGATTGCAAATATTTCCCATTATTTTTTTGGCTTACCTTTAATCGCAATTATTTCCGTCGGCCTGTGTTTATTTTTTTTCTTTAAATTTCTCCAATTGTGCGGGAGCGTGTGAGATTAGGTCGCAAATTGTATTTTTCTGTAGCGTTTTGAGCGATAGGAAACATCTATTACTGGATTCGCCACTTCAGATCGCGCCTCCTATCGCTTATCGGTGGATCTTAATAATGCTTTAATTCTGGCAGATAATGTCATATAATTTATGGCTCCTCCGCGCTAGTGCCGTCGATTAAAAGTCATTGGGCGATGGTGAGAGCGTGGGCAAAAAGTCAAAATTAAATCTATGAAATCACTTGAGACTTTTGTTTTTTTTCCTGTTTTTCTTGGAGTTTCCGAATTAAAGTGGTAACAGATCGATCTTAATAAAATAAAATAAGAAATACATAAATATAAACAAGAAGGTAAGCTCAATTTAGCTGAAGTAGGTCATGATCAAAGGTCAAGTGGGCCTATTCCTATAGGAATCCTATCTCTTCTTTAAGAGCTTTAAGAGAGAGAAATCCATGAAGTCTGGGAGTGAGAAATCTCTAAAACTCTGAGGATTTGTAACCACCCCCTGCTCCATGGGATTTTCTGAAATATTCCCCTTTTACAGGGGTTGCTCCTGTATCCTAGATCAGATAACGAGGTCTCTTGCACAATATATGTATATTTCGAAAAATTAACAATGTTTTTGAACCTGGAATCCATTAAAACATATAAGAAGCGCAGAGACGGGCTTTAGGTAAATAATTTGAGAAGCGCAGAGAAGGGAAAACTCCCGAAACTGATCCCGGGAACCCCCTTATAATAACCGCTCAGCTCGAGTGTTCCCTGGAGCTTTGTACATAAAGTACACTATTCGATTTCCTTAATTTTTCCGAGCTTTGTTAAGTGGTAAGCCCCCTTAAAGAGCCTAGTAATGGTTTTTTGTGATACGTTTCAGTTTATTCCGATTATGGCCTCTGCGTCAGTTGTACATTTATCCCGCCATAACGCGCTTTGTTTATTGTTTTTGTTACTTGTATTATTCGTTTGATTGATTGTGATCGTGCGACTTGAAGAATTTTAATCTAAATCCAGACAAGTGAACTCTATGAATAGCAGCGGCAGGGTGAATGTAAAGTTCACTAATCAATCCAAGCCGCGAATGATTTACAATGCCGGCCATAAATTTATGGCCAGCAATCCAGATTAAAATACTGACCGTCTGGCTTCCCGGGGGCGCATAAATGCGATGATCGGATGGTCTGGGGCAGCAGTAGCTTCCAAGAATCCCGAGGAGCAACAGTAGCAGCAGAAATCATGAAGTACATCGTCGCCGTTATCCTGACCCTTTTCGTGGCCAGTGGCTTCGCCCAGCCATTGGATGTGCCCGCCCAGCTTGATGCCCAGGTGCGCAGCGTTGTGGACGAGATGACCGAGCTGGGCAAGTCCACTGGCGAGGCTCTGGTTCACCAATACCAGGAGATTGTGCTGGAGCCCCAGCACGAGCTTGAGGATGCCCTCGAAGCGGTGGAGGCTCGTCGCCAGGAGAGTCCCGAGTGTGTGGCCGCCGAGGATGAAGAAATCGGCCGGATCGTTGATGCCGCTCATGACGAACTCCATTCCTGTGGCGTGGTGGCTGCCCACACCTCGGCCGAGATCGCCTCCGATGTGAATGCGGCCACCCAGCAGCTGGTCTTCGGCGGCTACAACCTTGGAGTCACCTACAACAAGTGCCAAAATTACAAGAACTCCGTTTTGAAGGACACCTGCATGATCAAGTTCACCGTGCAGGGAACGGTTTACCTGGTGAACGCCCGCTCCTCCATCAAGACCATCCGCAAGTCCACCAACGAGCGCATCCCGGCCGTCTTCGCCGACAGCAATGTGTGCACCCACGGTGCCTCCGCCCAGGCTGTGGAGAGCCTCCAGGAGGTAAACAACCACATCGACGCCTGCGTCTCCCGACGCCGTTGAATATTCAACAACGGTCTGATTTATGCAAATAAAAATGCCAAAAGCTAAACAATATGTAATTTTTTTGGAGTTGATATTTTCAAATTTCAAATTTTTCTAATATGACCTGATTTTCTTATTTATATTTATCTACCCGACAAGTTGGGAGCACTGTTGCCAGCAAGATTCTTAACATTTTTGGGAGTTGAAATTTTCAAATTTCAAATTTTTCTAATATGACCTGATTTTCTTATTTATATTTACTTACCCGACAAGTTGGGAGCACTGTTGCCAGCAAGATTCTTAACATTTCCCGCCATGGTCACACTTACCAAATTAGTTGAAGGAGGAACTAGTTCAGCGGGTAATTTGCAAAAAAATGTTCGGGCTACTAAGACATCTGTTTAAGTTGCAGTTTGTCTTCGTGGTGGCCGCCGTTTTCGCCGGCATTTACCACGTTGAGATCAGGCAGTTCCTGCGGCAATACACGGAGAGCTATCTGCAGGGAGCCGGCCTGGAGGATGCCATTTCGGTGAAGTACCAAGCCGGGCTCTTTACGCCGGCTGAACTTTCACAGTTCGACGGCGAGGATGGTCGTCCGATTTACCTGGCACTGCTGGGATCCGTCTTTGATGTCTCCCGGGGCATAAAGCACTATGGAACCGGCTGCAGCTACAACTTCTTTGTCGGCCGGGATGCATCCGTGTCGTTTATTTCCGGAGAATTTGAGGATTACAACCCAGAGACGGCGGACGATGTACTAACCCTGAAGCCAGATGACCTCTTGGGCCTGGCCAACTGGCGTGACTTCTACGAGAAGGACTACGTGTACAAGGGCAAGCTCATAGGTCGTTTCTATAACGAGGACGGTGATCCTACCGTCTACCATTACAAGTACCTGGAGCTGCTGCAGCAGGCGCAAGAAGCCAAGAAGCAGGTGGAGGAGCTGCGCTCCCGCTATCCCGGCTGCAACATCGAGTGGAGCGAGGCCACGGGCACGCGGGTCTGGTGCACCAATTCCAGCGGCGACGGCAAGGAGCGCTCCTGGGCCGGTTATCCGCGAAAGCTGTACAGCCGCGGCAATAAGAGCTTCCAGTGCGCTTGTGTGCCCGAGGCGGAGCTGGATGAGATCGATGCGAGCGGCAAGGCAGCCATTGGCGATGCCATGCTCAAGCCCTACGATAATTGTGCGCCGCGGGCGCAGGAGTGCTTCTACAGGGTATGACAGCGACAGCTCGTAGATGTGTAAATATTTTGTACTTAACTCTAAATAAAGCTAGTTTATTTTTTGAGTGTAAATGGTTGGCGCTGCTGGTTCCAGTTCATTACTGCTAAGCCGGTTTTATTAACAGCTCTGTTAAATAACAGTCAGTTGGTGGGTGCTGTTAAGCGCGTTTATCATTTGTTTTTGTTTACAGCCTTAAATTCTTGTTAATTATTGCTTAAATCGAGGAATCTTTGAGGAAAATCAGTGGCTGCCACATGGCAGCGAGCGCTGAGAAGTCGCCCGCTATGGATGCCACCACCGAGGACAGCGGTCTGATCTCCGCAACAGTGGTGGCCGGTCTCAAAAATCTGGGTACCATTATTACGCCTGCTCTGACCAAAATACTCATCGCAAATGCTCTGAAACTAACCCTTCATCCGGATGCAAGTGAGTGGAGATGGGTCAGGGGGCTCTACAAAATGTATGTAACCTTGTACCCCTGTAGCTATTGCCCCCGTACCGGAGATCTATGCCAGTAATGCGGCCTGCGCCAAGCAAAGTGAATATGCGGTTGTCACCCTCTACGCCCTGGCCACCAAGCACGGCTGGGATGGCTTCACGCTCCGCCAGCAGCTGGAACAGCTGTCCATTCATAGCGCGGCCATCGAGGAGCTAAGCCGCGTGTACGAGGACAATCGCAAGGATCTGGTGCTGCGGCAACTGCAGCTGGGCCACAATTATCCGCACATCACCGACATCCAGTGGCGCATCGCCTGCGACGTGAAATCGTCCACCTCCGAATGCAGCACAGGCGTGGCCAGCTTCCACATCAATCTGGGCCACTTCCGGCCGAGCAGCGGCGAGCGGGTAACGATCGTGGAGTTCGTATGCAATGCAGAGGAGCTGCAGTCGCTGATCAATCGGCTGAAGGAGATCGAGAGGCATTGCAATCAGATGGCAGTGGCTTAGGGGGGAGAACAACATTCTTAGAGTTTATATTTCGCCGCAATATACACATATGTATATGTATAACATTATCTATGAGCTATATATATTGTATATACAGTGTCGGGGGGGGGAACAGAACAGTCTGAACAGTTAACACAGTTATCATCACTAAAAAGCTTCATCGTCGTCTGGCGCCATTGAGTCATTGTGGCAGCTTTTGGTGTCCCATCTCCGGCATCGAGGAATCCCCACCATCATGGTCCTGATTTTGGTTGTGATCGTGCCACACCAACAGTTCCACCACCTGGTCGTAGGTGCTCGGCGCAGTGCAATAGATGGTGCCCGAGAAGTGGGTGCGATCGTTCTCCTCGGCGGCAATAATGGTGCAATTGTTGCGCAGCGACAGTGACATGTTCAGGCCACGGAAACGATGGTCCTGCTTGTACAGATTGGGCCCATCTTTGGGCATAAAGTACGGTCTGCCGCTGAACGGGTTCAGGAAGTCGGACCAGTATCCCAACGACAGCAGGCGAAAGCTAATGTCGCGGGCAGCAAGCACAAACTGCAAAATCAGAGAAATGGATGCATTAAAACGAACAACTTGGAGCGAATCAATGCTGCTCCGGTTCTCACCTTGGCTGCCCCCATTTCGATGTCCCCCTCATAGCTCAATATAAGCATAGTAATTGACGAATCCCGTTGTGCCCCGATACGCATGGGAAATAGCTCCGCGAGCGACTCACGCAATAGCACCGGGCACTGGCAGCAGGTGAGCTCCAGACGTGAACCGTCTGCGTTGTCCTCCTTTTGGAAATTAACCAGACGGCCGAGCGGTGCCATTAGGCTGACGGTGGTGGAGTCGCCCTGCCAGGCTGGTCCGGTGCAATGGGGCAGATAGAAGCGGTTGTTCTTAGCCGCGGTTAGCTCCCAGTTGGGCTCGCTCTCCAGGGTCATAAGCTCTTCGTATTCGTCGTCGACACGGCGGCGCGACTTGGACACTGTCTTGAATGGCAGCTCGGCGTCCCATGGCGGTCCGTTACGCTTGGCATAGCTGGCCCGCTGAACGGCGGTCGAGGCCACATCTGGGCACAGGAATCCGCGCATGGCTGTCATTCGTATGCGACTCCCGGTGCCATAGGTGCCCAGTACGCGACAGAGTGGACGCGACATTCTTATATCATCGGCTTTTTACTGCAAATCAAATGCGTAAAATCCGTTGGCAATCTCTGCTCTTCCCCTAGAAAACCCCTCAAGGTAGCCCAATTCACAATCCCACTCACCTTAGTTTGGAGGCTGGAGGAGCTGTTTCCCGAGCGTTCTGGGGTGTTTCCGGGTGTTCTGTATAGCTATTGGAATTTACGTGAAATTTTGTTTGTACTTGGCGCTGCTGAGGCAGAGTTATTTTGAAAAGGTAACTAAATATATTCCAAACGAACGGCCACAACTTATTTTTACGCAGTGCCACGGCAGTGTGACCATGTAGATCAGTCGACCTGTCACAATAATATACTGAAGTCTACTTTGATTGGTTTCAAAATATACCAAATACTCGAACCGATAATTGAGCTTTCATTTTGTAATCGGCAGCAATCGAAAGAAACGCGATAACATAAACTTGCCTATAAAATACTTGAATTTATTTTTACAACTATAAAAACTAGACAAAACTTACAGGATTTAGCTTGGAAAAAACATTTTAAAATTTCTGAATTTTACTGTAAGGCTTTGTTAATGTAAAATAGGTAACTCTTTTTTGGTAGAATTTAAAAACTTGGAAAATAATGCAGTTTTGAAATACATTTTAATAAAGTATTTGCATATTACGAACTAATTTTAGGGAACGCAAAAAAACATTAAAAGAATAATAAGAACAGTATATAAACTGAAATTCGTTTAGCTGTCATAAATAATATAAGTACTATTTTAATTTGAATATATTTTTCAGTTTTTCAATATATTTAATTGTGATTAATAAATGCATTGCATTTTAATAAGATAGTTTTCCCTCTCAAGCTATTTATTTAATTCCTTGTAATTTTTTCAGGGAATCATAGGAGTCTTAGCATTTTATTTCACAAAGAATTCGTCATATCCTTCTGGGATCTTCAATAACCAATTCTTAAACAAGATTTAAGAATATTTAACCTCCAAATTAACCCAAAATTATAGTGTTTGCTTTTGGAATATTTATTGTATTTGCTTGGTGATTATACAGATTGGAGTTAATATCAATTACGTTGTAAGTATAGAACTAGGAACATCTACTGGCACTGGCTGAGGGCGTGGGTATAGTAGGTCTTCTCCTCGACACCCCGCTTGATCACGTGCGGGATCTTCTTCGGCACCATGCTGGAAATGGGGAAAAGCGGAAGAGGAGAATATAAATAAAATAATGTCGGGTAAGCGCCTTTAAAGAGAAACCCACGTGATGCAGTCGATGATGGGACAGACGGAGACGCAGAGCGTGCAGCCCGTGCAGTCATCGTTCACGTGCGGAATGTGGGTGTCCTTGTCGAACTCGATGGCCTGGTAACCGGAGTCGGCACAAGTCATATAGCACTTGCCGCAGTTGATGCACATGTCCTGGATTTACAGGGGAAAAGGAATCTTGAGTAAATATTTCAATTAGAAAGGGACTTCCCCTCAGCACTCACATCGTCGATCAGCGCCACCTTCTGCTGCTTGTTGTCCAGCTTGTTGTACGGCCCGATTCTGTCCAGCGCCGCGCCGACCAGGTCCTTGATCCTAGGAGCCACCCTCGGTGAAGCTCCATCTCCGTTTGCCGTTTGACTTTGTTCAGCCTGCTCGGCATCCCATAGGGCACCCTGCTTGCTGCGCAGATCCGCCATCTTGAGGTCCCGCTGCCGCTGATAGGGACCAAAGAAACCCAGAGTGACGTTGCCCTCGCCGGTTAGACGCACCACCGGCTTACCCTTCTGATGGACCGGAGTGGGCGGCGACTGGCCATCCCAGAAGGCGCCATTCACCGGCGGCGGATTGGCCTTCAGGTAGAGCAGAGCCTTCAGCGCCGTGCAATAGTCCTCGATGACAGTAAAGTCCTGGTTCTGGACGGAGGAGCAGATCTGCAACACCGTGGCACCGGCCTGGATGAACTGGAGAGCCACCTCACCAGAGTCGATGCCGCCGATGCCGAGAATGGGGAATCCTGGCACTCGCCGAGCTATATCCGAGATGGCCTTCAGGGCCATGGGACGGGTGGCATTGCCCGAGACACCGCCATAGGTAGTCCTCTGCTCCTTACCAATCGCCGGCCAGGCAGTGGCGTCCGCCTTGAGACCCATCAGTCCCTGGACCGTGTTAATGGCCGATCCACCGTCGGCTCCTCCGCGCTGTGCCGCCGCCGCAATGGACGCAATGTCCGTGATGTTGGGCGTCAGCTTGATGAAGAAGGGCAGCTTGACGGCCTTCCTCACCCAGCGGGAGATCTGCTCCACCAGCTCGGGATCCTGGCCACAGGCCAGACCCATTCCGCGCTCACCCATTCCATGCGGGCAGGACAAATTGAGCTCCAAAGCATCGGCGCCCGACTGCTCCGCCTTGATGGCCAGCTCCGTCCAGTCGTCCTCGTTGAAGCTGCACATGATGCTGGCTATGACGATCTTCTCGGGAAAGTCGCGCTTCAGCTCCGCGATGGACTTCAGCCAGTACTCGGCGCGCTTCTCCGAGATGAGCTCGATGTTCAGGAAGCAGCCCTGCTGCGGTCCGTACTTGTAGCCGGACGTGGTGCCCCTCACGATGCGGGGCGAGACATTGGTCACCAGATCCTTGTCCAGGCCGAATGTCTTGGTCACCACATAGCCCCAGCCCTGCTCGAAGGCGCGCCGGATCATGGCCGTGCTGGTGGTGGGCGGTGCGGAGGCCAGGCCAAAGGGATTCTCGAACTTTAGGCCGCACATCTCCACCGATATGTCGACGGCATCGATGTCCGTGTAGAATAGCGGCAGGGCCGCGGGTGTGTCCAGGGGCAGTCCCTGCAGCTGACAGTGGATGCTCCAGGCGGCCACCTTGCCATCGTTGACCGACTCCACCGTGGTATTGGCCACGCCGGCCAGATCTCCGCCGAGGAACACCTGACCCAGACTGCTCTGCATGGTGATCCTGTCGACGATGGGCAGCTCGCCGCGGAACTTCAGCGGTGCCAGGGCCTCCCGGACATCCGCATCCTCCAAGCCAGATCCAAAGGCCGAGATAACAAAGTTGGCCTTGAGCCGCTGCGTCTGCTCCTCGTCCTCCACCCACTCGTCCTTCTCGTTCTGCTCCGTGCGGCAGAATTCCATGGCGGTGATGAGGCCATCCTTGACAATGACCTTTCGGGGACTCAGGTAGGGCAGGAGCTCGCACCGTTCGTCGCGTGCCAGCTCCACCTCCTCGGGCACCGCCCGGATGCCAGAGGAACCCTTGCGGAACACCACGAACACACGGCGGGCACCACATCTCAGCGCCGAGGTGGCGCAATCGAAGGCCGTGTCGCCGGCGCCCAGGACTATGACGTTGCCATGGAGCTTGGGCAGTCCGGCGGAGGCCTTGCAGGCGCACAGACCCGGCTTCGAGCCATCGGACACCAGGGGCAGGAAGTTCTTGGACGTGTAGAAGCCATTGCTGGGCTCGAGGCCAGCGAAGATGGGGTTCAGCTTGGGTTCCGGCAGGCCAATGCCCACGAAGACGGCATCGTGACCGGTGGAGAGGAGACCCTGAAATCAAGATATATATTAAATGATTTTATCAAGAAAGGGTTCCAGGGGAATCCCACCTGGATGGTCAGGTCCTTGGTGCCCAGGGAGCGGCCCGTTTCGATGCGCACTCCCAGATTCTTCACCAGATCGATCTCAAAGTTGACCGCATCGATGGGCAGCCGGTATTGCGGGATCTCGGCGGCACTCAGGCCGCCCAGGTAGCTCCTCCGCTCATAGATGGTCACATCCCTATATCCCAGACGCCCCAGGAAGGTGGCGCAGGACAAGGAGGCCGGACCACCGCCAATCAGGGCGATCTTTCCCGCCAGGGGATTGGCCTCCGCCTGCGGTGTCCGGCGCTGGCGCACTCCCATCTGCTTGAACACCTCGGTGGCGAACTGCTGCAGTCCCCCGATGTTGATGGGTCCCGCTTCCGAGGCCTGGAGATTGCAGCCGCCCACGCAGAGATCGCTGGTGGGGCAGACCATGCCGCAGGTGAGGCCCAGGGGATTGTCCGAGAAAATCGCCTTGGCGGCGCCATAGAAGTTCTTGTTCGCAATGCTCGTGATGAAGCTCTTGATGTCCAGCTGCGTGGGGCAGGACTTCTGGCACGGCGCATCCGCGCACTTCAGGCACCTGGCCGCCTCCTCCAGAGCTCCGCGCTCCGACAGCGTTGTGTGCTTAATGTCCGAGAAGTCATTGGCCAGCGTGGTGCAGGGCGGTGCCGCATGGTCGGCGTTCCGCTTCCAGTGCTTCTTGTTCTCCTTCGTCTGCTTGGTGGGCACCACCGAGCACTGCGTCTTGACGCGGGGATTCAGGGAGAGCAGGTCCTAAGGAGATTAGATTCCAATAAATCATTAATTTCGCTATCAAGTAAGCTCTAACTATTGGAATCTTATCGAAAGCCACTTTGACAATATCAATTAGGAATTAAGACGCCTACAGGTGGGTGTCCTCGACCATGACATAGCCGGTACTCACAGCTTTAAGTGTTAAATTTCAAAATTACGTTGATAATTGAAAATAATCATAGAAATCTTATCGAAAGCCACTCTGACCATATCAATTAGGAATTAAGAAAGCTGCAGGTGAGTGTCCCCGACTATGACATAGCCGGTACTCAAAGCTTTAAGTGTTAAAATTCGAAATTACTTCGATATTTGAAAATAATCATCGAAATCTTATCGAAAGCCATGATATAGCCGGTACTCAAAGCTGTGGGCATTAAATTTCAAAATTGCTTCGATAACTGAAAATTATCATCGAAATCCTATCGAAAGCCACTCTGACAATATCAATTAGGAATTAAGAAAGCTACAGGTGGGTGTCCTCGACCATGACATAGCCGGTACTCAAAGCTTTGGGCATTAAATTTCAAAATAACTTCGATAAATGAAAATAATCATCGAAATCCTATCGAAAGCCACTTCAATTAGGAATTAAGAAAGCTGCAGTTGAGTGTCCCCGACTATGACGTAGCCGGTACTCAAAGCTTTGGGCATTAAATTTCGAAATTAAAATATCTATTTAGGTATTTATTTCCATTTTTGTATTGATAATGCCAGTGAGTTTTGGTTTTCCTTCTTGGAGTTGAACCTACCTCAATATCCGGGGAGTCTTTGCTCAATAATTGCGGCGGACTCATCTTGTATCTTGTATGGCTGGCAGTTGGAGCTCTTCTGGAAAAGAAGGGGACAATAATCTGGGATTAGGGCCACGTGGAGATTCTCAATTGCTCAACATCGTCTCTAATCAAATTGTGTCTGCGACTCTTATCGGGGCCCCCACTCGAACCGATCCGATCCTGAGCCAGCCACTGTATCTATGTGCACATATAGCACTAGCACCATAGGTCTTATCATTTATAAGGGCGCTTATCATTTATCAGTCAAGGTTGCCGCGGACAGGGGAGATTATGGTTTTAATGTGGCACCACCCCGTTTTCTTATTTTTTATTTGTATTGTTTCTTTTTCATATTCTGCTTCTTCTACTTCAAGAAACGAAAAACTAAAAAAATCGGGCCACCCCACGAAGATTACGGTTTGGTTGAAGGTCACAAGCATAGGGGGCCTGTTTTTATGTTTGTCCTAGAGTTTCGCTTGAAAATATATTATATTAGCATGGTTTAATATTAGGATTCTCAACTAGTTATAGGCCCAGCAACTTTTCTAATGAAGATAATTCGTAACAGTGGTATATCCAATCTTTGGCTATAACTTTGTGTGTGATTTTGAAATTTAATTTGTAATTTGTATCCAAATATCTTAGTGATTCTTTAAAAGCACTGAAAACAGAATGATTGTTAAGTAATTGTTCTTTGGTTTTCTTTTAATACCTTTAATTCATGCCGGCAAGCACTAGTTGGGAATTATAAGCTCACACACATGCTAAACATAATTATAGTTACAATATCTTAAGTAACTTAACAATACTTGGACACAAAATTATTCCGGCTTTAAATTAAGTAAATTAAGAGCAAAGAACATGAAGATAATTAAACATTTTGTTTACTGTAAAGTTACTATAACAGTTGGTACTGTAAAAGTAAGCTTTTATATTAGCCCGCTTAAATTTTCTTAATATAAATTAATTTAAATTAATTACTTAAGCATTTTTTTACTGTAAGGTTACTATAAAAATTGGTAGATTCAACCGTAAGCTCTTATATTAATTTCATAAGAGAAACGCTGCTTAAATTTCCTTAATTTAATTTAATTTAAATTAATTAGAGACCTATCCTTGGCACACATTACAGTATGTTATCAATTGGCCAGTGATGTTAGCATCATCTCTCAGATCACAAGCAAGGGGGCCGCTGTTAATTAACAGCCAAGCGAACATGTGCCGTTTTACATTTGCGTTTTAATCGAATTCAATTCAATTCATATTTTGTAACGACCGCTCGAGCTCTCTCTCTCTCGCTCTGGCTCTCTTGAGCTCACGCCCTCTTACTCTCTCTCTGTCTCCCTCTCTCCTTGGCTGATTAGAATTTTTTATTATTTTTGACATAATAGTTCAATGGCTGTGCTCCGCTCTCCCCCCCAGCAGTCCCACTCGTGTCATCTTGCCATTATCAGTTTGATTTTATGGTCCGGCAAGTTTCTGAATATGTTTTCGTTAATCATATGCTAATGTCAAAATGCGAAAAACAAGTTCAGAACTCGAGCTGTTTGTGCGCTTAATTGGGTTTCCGTATCTGCTTTCTATTATTTCTGTTTTCGGGCCACAAACAATGCGATTATCTCAAGATTAGTGCCCGAAATACATACCGATAAGTGGAACTTTGTTTAATTTACAAAAATATAATTAAACACTCTTGGGCAAGCACAGAACAAAAAAGTATATAGAAGCACGAGCCGACGAAATCGGTTTCCACAACGTAAAAAAACCACACACACGAAACGCAAGGAAAACTTTAATTGGTCTTCACACTGGAAACGCCAAATTGAAAATGAGTCTTGGAGAACGGTTTCGAAATCAATGTCGCCTCGGCCCGCGTCGCAGTCAACATCGCCGTCGACGCCAGCTTCCCATTATCTCCAGCTGATACACTGTCCAGGGGCGTGGAATAGTTTACAAATGTAGAGTGAGAGGGGGTTATTACTAGTTCCAAATCTTTATTTGGGATTAACCTTTATTATAAACTAAAAAACTAAATGATCTATATACAAAAGGGGGTAATTAGTAAATTAAAAATTAAGAATTAATTATCAAATAAACATACTAAACATTTTTACGAAAAATTTAATAATAATAATTAAAGTAAATAATTTAATTTAATATTTTTTTTGCATGTTTATAGAATTAAGAGCTCTCTGTGTCTCATTTTGGTGAAACGTTTTCCCTTTTAAGGTGCGCCCATGTCAGCCCAACAATAAACGGCTGATTTTGCAGAAATGTTCATTCTAGTTGTTTACATTGTTAGTACACCGAAAATAACATATTCGTGCCATTTAATTTATAAGTTAATTTATATAAATTGACAAACTCATAAGCAACGAATACAATTATCTGATTAATTTATGTACTTCTTGTTACTATCTTAATGGATACAACATAGATACTTTTATTTTTTTATCTCTTAGATCTGATTGATTTATGTATTTAATTTTACTATTTCAATAGCTACAACATGGCTACTTTTTTATTATAGGTCTAAGAATTTTTAACTTACCCTATCTGATTTTTATCCGTGCAGATAATATTTTTCTAGGCGTGCCAAACGATCGGACCTCTTGTTTATTCAGTTTGTTTCTCAGCTCTCTCAGTTTCGCCTCTGCAAACTTTACATAATAAAAGCAAAACCATTTAACATGGGTGGACAGTGATCGCAAATTCGAATATAACTAAATTAAACACTAAATTAAAATATATTAATAAAGAAAAAAAAGAACCATACCAAAACTAGGAGGAAATAAAGTATTTAAATCGATTTAATCACAAGACCTTATTGACCCCTTTTTGTACTTATATTGATTAGTTTTAGTATCAATATAAATTCTAGTGAATAAATTTATTAAATAAATATATATTACCTTTTAATACTTCTTATATTTACTTGATTATTTTCTGCTAGTACATCGCCAACTGTCGAGTGATTACTGTATCATAAATACATAGATTTGGCATTTAACAGCGCAGAACTGGTTATGCTTTACTCTCTGTTGCTCCCCCATTTAGAAAAGCCACATTTATGTTGTAATATTTTTGTAAACCTACTAAACCACGGACAAATTCGGAATATTTTACCTAAGAATAACTCACCTAAGCAGTTCTGATTTTTGCGTAGTTTGAAACTAGGCAGCCTTGAATCATTTGGCCAGTTTTCAAGACATCCCAAAAGAATGCTATTTAAATAATTTGGTTATAAAGGTTACTAGCAAAATTAGGCCCGCTATTATTTACATTATTTATGTTATTAAATAAATTAAAAATGTTATTTATTTAATGTATTGCAGAAAGACTTTTTATTGCTGTTTTGAATAAGCTTCAGCTGGCCAGAGAAAGCCCGAAAAGTATGCACATTAAAATGCAGTCGACACACACATATCTAATTTAAATAAATATATAAAGAAATATTGGCCAGGTTAGGGGTGCGATTAAGCTTTGCCGTGATTTCTTACTATATATAATTTAATGTAACGCAAATTCAGATACTTAACCAAATAATGCATAATGCATCGTACATGCCTTTGAATTTTCATGAAGGCCCCGTTTAACATTTTTAGAAATTCATGCAAAAAGATATATGGTTTAATTTTCAACAAATAGACATCAAGGTAAGTTTTGTTGCTGCTATACATTTGCGTTTTTAATGTTGTTTTTCAAGACTAGTTTGGCCCTTTTGGATTTTATATCAATTTATTTGATTTAAAGGATTTTCAACAAAACGTGTTGATCCTCTATGACTTTTTCATATTTCTTAAAGACTTTTTTGTTTCTTTAATTTTTTTAAACTACTTTGAAATGTATAAAAATCATAAATTGATATATTATTTTATATTCTTTACAAATCAGTAACCTGAATTAACCAGATAAGAAACTAACTTTTTTAAGCTAATATAAAAAGTTGGGTCTTTTGGGGATTCTGATCAATATACTGAGAGTCGAAAATACCTCCATTACTATGTTGCAAAATTCTGATTGAAATAATTTGTCAATTATTACTGTTTTGAGGGCTTAATAAAAAGACCTGAGGTAATTAAGGTTACTGTTCGGCGATCAAAAATATGGGATAATAATTTTTATGACACATAATGTAGTTTTTATTTGTCTATTTTTATCTCAAGAAAAATAAACCTTTTAAGAAGCCGTTTGGTATTTACGAGCCAGTTTTGCAATGGATTCTTAAAAATAATATGAGGACACATTTGTTTATAAATGGCAATTTTCTGTCATTTGAATTACAAAATATTTAAGGATGATTTATTTACCTAAGAGGAAAAAATACACCGAATACCTTTTAAGTACTTTATTCCTGATTCGGCATATCCCCAATATGCGATAGTTTTAGTCCAGCAAACCTAACGATTTACGACTTGGGAATTACAATTTACGACTCTGTCATATATTCCGATCGTTAACTTGCAGACATTGTGAGTGCCATGTGCCGCCATTGGCAGTGGCACATGACATTGGCAATAAACTTGAAATACTAGCAAATAATCTCGGCCTGCATTACAGATGCATTTTCATTATTATTTTGTTTTTTTTTTGTTTTTGGCCCCGGAAAGGGGGCCAATAACAAGTGCACAGCCCCCCACGGGGCATCCATTAAAAAGGCATAAATTATACGCGCACGGGGGAGGCCTGCCCCGGCTAGTAAATCAGAGCGTTTAATTAATATACAATGCAGGCAGGCAGTCGCACCATAAATTACATTCGAAATGCATGCCAAAATACGTAACAAATTCTAATTCGTTTCGTCTAGCCGAAGTGATGGGAAGCCAATTTTCCACTTTTCGACTTTTCCACTTTCGAGTCTGTCTGGGCCAGTGGCCGGCGGATCTGGGGGATTACTAGGGACAGGGCCCATCAGGGCCCATTGTCACATCGTTCAGTCATTTTCCCAGATGCGGCGCCATTGCCATTAGGGTGGGATCACTCTGAAAAGAGTTTTTGGAAGCCAAATAGACTTGGGCGATACCGATTAGTAGTTGCAATATCTATCAGGAATACATAATTCTCATTAAAAACTATATAGATTTCTATTATATATTTAATCGAAACGCTGGCGTCATTAGTCAGGCGAAATTCCTGAAAGAAATCGAAGAAAAAAGGCGATTTCTCTGGCACACGCGTAAAATGTTCTGCGAAATATACTTTATTAAATAAAATGTGAGCTCTTCGGCGCGTTAGTTGTCTAGACCTAGTTTTATATCCTAGATCTATAATTAATTTATAACATGTGTTTGATTATTTCGGATAGTTTTAAGACGTCGAAGTTTAATATACCCTTGCTTGATCTTTCCTATAAGAGATATTGGAAGAAATGTATGCTAGAAAAAAGGATTTTGGGAAAAGGTAGCTTAAACTTGGCTAGATCGACTGCTCTGCTGATGATTATCTAGAATATTTATACTTTCTTTAATTTAATTATAAAATATGAGTATAATGAAACTGGATTTAAGGGTTATAGGATTTATCGTGCTTATTTCTAAGCGTTTACCTTACACATAGCTTTTAAATTAAGAAACCAGAGATAGACTTTACTAGATCGACTCCACTAATGATTTCTATCAAGAATAACTATACTTTTTAATTTAAATTTCATGTAATATTGTTTAATAAAACCAAATTTAATTGATTTAGGATCGATCAAGCTTACTTGTAACCCCTTAACGAGGGTATTCGGCAAACAAATGTCGCGTATGCGAAATGGGAAATGCGTGCAATTAATCAAAGTTGAACCGAGTGCAGCCCCACCTTCACCTCCACCTCCGCCTCCAGAACCCCCCTAATATTTCTTTTGGATCCCAGAAAATATAGCATATAGCAGGGGCTAAAAGCAATATGTGATTAGAACATCCACATGCGACAAGCTCCGCGAGTTTGCTGGTTCCTTTCATCTGGACAGATATAGATGGAGAGGCCAGATAGAAATATATTTTCTAGATTCTAGATTCTAGATAGATGTGGATAGATAGATAAATAGAGAGCTGGATCGACGGATAGCTATACTAAATATATGTATGTATGCACGTCGTTCGGGTGTCATTATTTTCATCTATACATACAGCATAATTTATTGGCATTTTTATTATAAATTTATTTATGATTTCTGAGTTTTCAAATTTGTTTGGCTCTGCTCCTGCCGCTGCTGCTCTTGGGCTTTTATTGATATTGTTATTGTCATTATGCAGATACATTTATATACAGTATTTTTGCGCGCATGTGGATATATCGGCTTACTGTATCCAATATACTATATATCTTTTCGCACAGCCATCTATTAAGATCACACAACAAATTGATGAGACAGGTGGAGCCGATCGGAACATGAATCTATATCCATATGGACTGCGACAGTGAGTGTGTGCAGGAAGAGCCTTCCTCATCGTGTTCCTGAGCGTGCGAGATTTATTTAATTAATGTTTATGTAGACGATTTTCGATTTAATGAGCAGTTTACTGGGGCAAAACTGAATCAAATCGAATATTGAAAACGGCAAATGGCAATTTCTCATTAGACATACCAACGCTGCTACAACTAGCGATAGCTGGCAATATATACTATACAAATTTATGAATATGAGTATATATTTAATCGTAAAACGGCCGTGTGACTTGCCAAACTGGCGGTACAAGGAGGCGCTACCAGGGGGCGGTTCACGGCGGAGACCACGATCGTTCGAAGGCGTTCAAAAATAGATTCGGCCGCCAACTTTAACGGTCGCCCAAAGTCGACTGCAACTTTTAATGGCGAATAAAACAAATGCCAGGCAAGCAAATCGAATTAAATCGCATCGCAGAATTTATGAATAAGTCGCCACAAAGTTGAGGAATCGTTTCCTGAATGATAGTTCCCCAAGCGAGCATACTTACTTGGACTCTCTTGAAGGAAAATAATTAATTTAGAAGAATTTAATGGATTACTTACTTACTTTCGACTCTTTCTGGTTCAGTTTATTAATAATTTAATAAATTCTTAATTCTTTATATTTCCTACTAACCTAATCATTAATGTATGCTTTGCTTGTGAGAATACTCTTAAAAATGTTAAGCCCAGCCTCTGCCGGCACACGCATCAGTGTGGCCAATTTTGTGCTATTTATATATTTTTGTAGCTATTTTTTAGTCATACTTTTTTATGTAATATTACAAAAAATATGATCTATTTTTTCTCATAATCAAGCCACTTTGTTTTATTTCTTACTCGCACAAATGCATTTCTTACATGTCTTTGCTTTGAATCATGGTCGGGGCAGCTTCCTTGCTTATCTTTCTCATTTCTTTTGGAAAGTTTGCATATTTTGTTTGAATTTGTTTTAAAGAAATTTAAAAGGAAGTTTTTAAATAAAATGTAATATTTACCAAATTATAACAGTGCATCTATAATGCAAATAAAATAATTAAAAGCCTTTTAGTTAAAAATCTAGCTTTAATTGCTTAGTAAATTAATTTTAAATGGACTATTATATGGACTACCTTTAGCATATATTTTTAACCACTGAATTCTTTTTGTAGAACCATATATATTTCATTTAACCTGGATTACCCCCTTTTGTCTAGAATTTTCAGTATAATTTCACAAATATACATCTCTAGTCCGATGGATTAAAAAACGTTTTGACAAAACGTCTCGGAAAGCCCCCATCCATCGCAAACAGAGCGGCAGACAGCAGAGCTCTTTGTCAGACTTTTTACCACACTCGTCGAGTATAATTTTTAATTTATTATAAATAAATAAATACAAATACAGATACAATTATTTAATTTAGTACACACAACACAGAACTAGGTGACCAGGAGGGTACTGTACGTGGGGGCTGGGGACCTGCGCGTATTTAAGTCACATATTCAGGGCCCGATTCCTCAGGTGGGTTGGCCATGTCTTAGTTAATATTCCATATCAATAATAATAATTCACGTGGATTTAAAAAAGGGGAAAATATTTAATAACTTGTAAAAGGGAAAGGATCCGTTTTTTAACTGGAAAATCATTAAAAACAAAAAACATAATATTGGCCAACTCAGCTGTGGTTAATGGGGCCCTGAAAAATGTGACTCAACACGGCAAAAGAAATTCCGGGGAGGAGCAGCAGCTCCCTAGGCCAGCTCGGTGGCAGCCTGCTGAACCGGATCCGCTGCTGGCAGGGATGCGGCCACGGCAGCTGCTTCAGCCGCCTGCTCCGCCTCGAAGGCGGCCAGGATCTTGTCCGCCTCGGCGGCCTTGGCCTGCATCTCGGCCAGCTTGTGCTGCTTCTCCGCCTCCTCCGCCAGCCGCTTGGCCCGGCGCTCCTCCTCGCGATGCAGAGTCTCCATCAGCTGGGTGCGTAGGATGCTATCGCCCAGCCCCAGCTTGTCCATCACCTGGGTAATGTCCCGGCTGTAGCGCAGGCGAGTGTTCGCCGCCAGCTCCTCGGAGCAGTCCTCGCGACCCTGCTGCAGGCGGTGCAGCACCGAGAACTTGGCCTCGATCACCACGTAGTTACTGCTCGGGATGAAGGCGTCGCTCTTCTCGTTCAGATACTGCACCAGCGTCCGCAAGGAGTTCGAGTTGGCCTTGGCGTTAATGGCCCCGGAGGCGAAGTCCTGTGACTTCATCATCTGGGCGTGCGTCGACTTCTGCTTGCACTCCAGGCAATTGTAGTTGGGATGCGGCAAGCCGGTGATCTCCGGCACCACCAGGCCCGTGCAGTTCGTGTCGCGGCAGTACAGGCCCGAGATGTAGGCGCCTTTCTCCTGCAAAGGAAAGAGGGGATAATAAATGGTCAAAATATTTAAAATATTTTAATTAAATTATTAAATTAAATTTAAGATATAGTAAGCCAAAGTCTGGAATTTATAAATTCATCTTGAGAAAACATGAAAGTCCTTTAAGAAAGTTATTATAAAAACATTTATCTAATTTATAGAATATATATCGATAATATCAATATAGTAAGCCTTAATGTCTGGAATCTATGAATTCATTCTGAAGAAACAAGAAAGTCCTTTTTATTTAATTATTTCTTAAATATTGAGAAACATTGATTTTTTAAAGTTAATCTTCTTTCTAGAATATATATCGATAATATCGATAAGCTACTTAATAATTACGCCTCTCCAACGATTACATTTCAAGCCATATTATTGAAAAGTTATCAAAATGTAGACCTCCAATGGAAGAACATTACGGAATACACATGAAATTGAATGCAAAGTTAATTATCTCCAAAAGGCTATCGATTAACTGCTCAGCATTTTGCCGTCTCTATCGAATAAATTTCTAACTTATTTAAGAGAAGAAAAACAAACACGATAAACACACGAATATGTATGCAAAAGCTATCGGTAATCGGCATAATTACAAGGAAGAATGGAAGAACATTACGGAATACACATGAAAGTGAATGCAAAGCTAATTATTTCTAAAGTGTTAATAAACAGCAATTTCTCGATATACAAAATATCGATTAACTGTTCAGCAATTTCCCCTGCCTAACTATTAAATTTCTAACTTATATTAGGAAAGAAAAAAGAAGTTCATTATTTCTTAAAGGTTAATAAAGTCCGATTTTTCTATGTAAACATATCGATTAACTGCTCAGCAATTTCCCATCTCTACCGATTAAATTTCCAACTTATTTTAGAGAAGAACCACAAGCACGATAAACACACGAATATGTATGCAAAAGCTATCGGTAATCGGCATAATTACGAGGCACTTGCAATGCCATCGATCACTTCTTGAGTTGCTAAGTAGGAGAGCACTTGAGATTTTTGGCGCGTGAATCATTGGGGCCAAATGTCTCGGCT
This sequence comes from Drosophila lacteicornis, assembly GCA_008044355.1. NCBI lineage: Eukaryota > Metazoa > Arthropoda > Insecta > Diptera > Drosophilidae > Drosophila > Drosophila lacteicornis. Next base: position 24,947 of record VNKF01012313.1, read on the forward strand.
AATGAAAATCGTTGTGGCATTGTTGGGATTCCGATTCCAGCTAAAAATAATCCGAAAACGGATCGAACAAGTAGTGATGATGATCGCCAGCATGTAGTATCTGTTGTATCTGCCATATGAATATGCTCTATAATATTCTATATATTCGTATTCTGTCGCCGGTGATCTGTGCGCGATTTGCACATAAATAATCAAATGTGTCGCATCGTGTGCGTGTTTTAATATTCGCTCGTGCGATCGATAAATATCCACACTCAGGTTGCTAAGGATGTGTCGGCGGCCACGTCATCTCCATAAAATTCTCAATCGGAATCGTCCGGCTATTTGCTCGGTCGTAAATTTCATCAGATAATTAATGGTTCCGATCCGTAGATTTGCTGAAAATCGAAACGGATGATGGAAATCCGTGCAATCGGAGCAGAGGAAGCGTGCAGCCGTTAAATCTCTCGGGCAGGGGAGTTCACTGAACTATGTACTTGGTGGGAACTATAATTTAATTTATTAACCCCACTCCACCATTCCCATCCCCTCAAACACACACATGGTCACACTGCCACGTGTCAAAGTCAAGGCCGCATTCTCATTCCATTTATTTGACATTTAACAAATTGGCGATTGGAGTTAGTTTTAGAAATATAGAAAGAAAAAAAAACAGAATAGAACCCAAAAAATATTTTAAAATATTCGCACCAGCCCACACAAAAAATTCCTGTATATTTTTTTATGATCTACAACAAACGTAGAATCATAAAAAACATATCTTTAAACATATAAATAAGTTCTTTTTCTTATTAACAGAATGCAAAAAGAGAAATTATATATAAGATTTTTGATTTGTTAATATTTTAATTTCTGTTTGGGGGCCTGATTAGTTAAAAGTTAAATTGGTTATAAAAAGTGTCCTTGCAGAGGCAATAATTCCATTATTATTACTTCTTTAATTTATTTTATTTATTAAATTAACTCTTTATATATTTAAAAAGGGTATTATAATGTTGGCCTGAAGTTTGAGAGGCAATGGAAAATCAGGAGGCATTTTTTTCATCGCCAGACGAGTCAATCTAGACATAACTTCCGGGTCTTACTCAAACTACTCTAATAGTTTCTGGTTTAATATCTGCCTATATATATTTTTAAACATCCCCGCTTTATGCAATAAATATTTTGGTAAATATTTAATTTTTTTTAGGTTATCCTGGTAATTTTTTCCTGGTGAATTTTTTAACTTATATTTGGGTGTTAAAATTGTGGTAAAATATATAAGGCATTTTTTTGTAAGAAAAATAAATAAAGAATTTGATTATTTAGAGAAAGAGTGTTTAGAAATTGTGTATGTATTTTAAAGAGCTCAATGAAGCTAATTTGAGTGTTATTTCTAAAACAACTATAAACAAATCTTTTTTAATACCTAGATTCAACTCAAACAAATTTTATGGTGTCACTTATGTAGTAAAAAGAGTCTTACAAAGACTATTTCTAAAATTACCTGATTAATTCGAAATTCTTAATTAATTATAATTCCCTTTTACAATTTCATGAATCCATGGCTAGGGTATATTTTTATTTACTCCCTAATTCAATCTAATCAAATATTAAAATTACTTAAATGAATTTCTCTTTAGGACAATGTTAAAAAAAGATAATTCCGTTTATATAGAGTCTTATATGTCTGAGATTTATTTACGCTTTTAGTAGCAACAAGTAAGAATTGGTCTTTCTAAGCTATCAGCTATTATAGTGCCTTTATAGCCCTATTTAAGATTAATCCAAGGGGTTTCTGTTGGCCATACCTAATAGTTTTCATGATTTTCATGAGTTCTCGGCCTCTGCATAGCGCCTCGCATTCTCGGCGAATGTCAAATGGGAAATTACGATCCGAGGCGCTATATGTGGCCATGGCCAAGAAAATATGTTTCTATATGATATATAAGGAACAAAAAGAACAACAAAGCTGGCGAATCGAATAAAAAATATAAATGAGACCGCGGGACCGAGCTAAAAGGAAAGAAATCAAAATCGAACTGCCAAGAAAGCAAAGTTTGTGATCTGGAATTTAAATACGTATTTCAACGTATTTAAATGAAAATATTGCGAGAAGATTAAAAAGCTTTCTAGAACTCATCTATTTATTTGTGATTTAATTGAATTGTTTTCGGTCTGTTAAAAATAAACAAAATTGTTTATAGCTCTGTTTTTGGCTGTTATTAATGTTTATTATTGTTATTATTATTCTTTCGTCTCGTTTCCCACTTGTTGCTGCCTGCGCCTGGAAGTCGGAAAAGCCGATCGGCGGGAAAAGTCGGCGGGAGGAAATCAATCGGCGATCGGCAATCGGCGGCCAAGAACAACAATAGCCGCGAATTGTAATTAATAATGGATGGGGATGGGAAAATCGCTCTGGCCGCGAGTCTATAATTGTTTTTGGCTGAACTTTTGATGGGCACAGGAAATCCTTAATGAAAGCAGCCAAGAAAACTTGGGAAATTGTCTTCTTTGATGGATCTTGGCCCAAAACAAAAAAAGGGTGGAACGATTAACACCTGAGTAATAGAATAATATATATATTTCTGATTGTTTCCTGGTCAAGAGGTTCCAATAGTTTACTCAGCTGCCCCATCGATCATCACTTGGCCTTTCCAAGAAATTGCGCAAACTAAAAGGCCAAATAATACAATTTACTTGATCTTTGATCTCCAAAAGGGCTTAGTGTAATCGTTTTTAATTAAATATAGAATTTAACAATAAACAAAGGCAAACTATTCGATTTATTGTGATCAAATAGTTGTAGAAATTAAGCTAACAACTTGATTTGTCTAAACTGATCGATTAAAAACTGATCTTAATAAGAAAAACGGTTGCCAAAAAGGCTAAATTCTTTGATAATTTGGTTTGAAATTTATTAATTCTAAAGAATAGTCTTTATTATTATTTTGTTCCTACAAATATAATAATAATATCAGCTTTTAATTGGAATGTTTATCAGACTCAAATATTTTTGATCACATATATTCTTGCTGCCTTATAGATATATATAAATCTGCCTGATCAGCGTGAGTGTGTTGAAAAGCTTTTCTAAAAAACAACAATTTGTGAAAGAATGCAATTTGATAAAAGATGAACAAAATTACGTATTACGTAGTGATTTAGTAAATAAATTACATTTAATAGATTTAAGATGGGTTTATATTATAATTTCATGCCAGACTTTGCTGTTTTTAATAGATTTAATTACTAATGGGGTTGATATTGAATTTCTGTATATTATAGTTCCCCAAACAGCCACATTCTGCTTAAACATATTGTCAAATTTTTGTTTTCTTGGAAACAGTCAAACACAATTAAAACACTTTTAATAGATTCCCGAAAAAAACATTTAGATATGAAATGCAGATATATTCATCTGACTCACTGGTGGATTTTCCTCATTTAATTAAGATTAAACATAATGGGATTTGTGAGAAATACAGCTATTAATTTGTATATTTAAATACCCGGTCATGATTTTAGCAAGCTAAACAAATATAAAATGTATAAAATATGCATTGATAAATATATGCAATGCTCAGTACCAGGTATTAAATGCTCAGGGCACTCGATTAGGGCGCTAATGCTCTAAAAGCAAAAGTTAAATTAAAATGTTTTCTTTAATTAATATAAATAATTTATAATAAATGTAGATATATGAACTATACAATAAAAGTCAAGACAATAGCTCTAGAAAGAGCTTCAGTCAATCAAAAGTATCTACGATTAAGTCTTTATATTACGATTTCAAAGTATATTTAGATAACTGTAACTGTAAATGCTAAATCTGTCTATTTCAAATTTCTATCATAGCTTTATCCCTGTTTGTTTATTTATATAAAATTTTTGTCTCTTTTTATTATTCTTTACAAAATAAAAGTTTAACAAAAGTGCAAGTTTTTTCTCTCAAAAGTGAGTTTAATGTGACAAATTCAATCGAAAAAAGGGGCTTGGTGCTTGAATTAATTGGGAATTCTGGAGAAAAACAGGGGCGGCTGAAAAGTTCTTTTATTTAAATTTACTTTACTTTAATTGTTAAATCTTAATGCTTTTTCTTAATCATAAATAATTATTATAGAGTTTCACTAATTTATCACAAAAGATATTGTACAGAACCTTTCAGATTTAAGTAGAGTGTGGACTGCTTTCAGTGCTATTATTTCTACCGCAACTGTTGTGGTATATAGTTTATTTATTTAATTTATTATTTTGTATTATTATATATTATTTAATAATTATAGCCCCCTACTTACCGTCGGATCGGAGCAGCGGGAGCACTTGCAGGTGAAGCCCTTCTTCATTTTGAGGAAGAGATGGCGGGCAATGTTGCCGGTGAAGAGCTTGGTGTAGGTGGTGGTGATCTCGAATCCCTCCGGGATGTCGACGGCGGCGCGGACGATCATGTTGTTGGTCTTCTCCTCGAAGGTGTAGTAGGCGTTGGGAATGCAGTCGTGGTTCACAACCGCGAAGAGCGGATAGAGGGCTCGGTAGTTGAACTCTGGGTTATCGTTGGTCTTGTCGTAGGTCTTGTCAAAGCCATTCGTCCTCAGCACGGCCACGGTGCGGTTCATGATCTCGATGAGCTTCTTGTCGGTGGGGAAGTTCTTGAAGCACTTGGCCGCGTTCCGCACCTCCGTGCGATGGTTGTTATCCAGATTGGCCTGCAGGCAGTAGATGAGGTCGCGCTGCTCCTTGGTCAGGTTGATGGCCCTCGCCACGCACATCAGCCGGATAATCACCGAATTGGCCACGTCCGGTTCGTTGGGACCCCACGACTTGAACAGATCGCAGTCGGACTTGTGCTGCTTCTTCTTGGAGCACAGACTGCACACGGGCAGGCCGCAGCCCTGGCGGCACATGAACTTCGTGTCCGGCAGGACCACCAGGCAGACGCTGCAGCTGTTCAAAGCGTCCTCCTCGTTGGCAGCCAGACCGATCAGGAGCGGGCTGTCCCGGAAGATGATCTCGCCGCGCTTGAGGCTGCGCGTGGCCATGACACCGCGGCCGGCGATCTTCGAGACGCCGATCTCCCAGGCCGGATCCTTGTCCTTGAACGGGGCCAGGTGGAGGTCCAGCAGCTCCGAGGTGCGTTTCGGGCAGATCATTATGGGCTAACACTCAGTAAAGGCACTCAAACAAAAAGTAAATCGAACAGGGATCACACAAGGTAACGGGGGTATTGATGGAGAAATTATCACTGATCAGGGCTGGTCACCGAAAAACAGTTTGTGATCAGTAAAGCTTAAATTTTTACAAAAACAAAGTCTCACAATCCTTTGAAACCGTTAACCGTTAGTAACCGATCAGTTTTCAGATTTTTCAACGATTCTTTGAACTTTAAATTAAATCTCTGTAACGATCTTTGAACTCTCGAAATCTCTATGCAAACTCTATGAATCTTAATTGTTTTTAAATATTTGTAAATATTTTTAAATATTTTTGTTCTATGGTTTTTAGAGCGGATTGGTTCGCCTGCAGCGTTTGTTTCGCGACTGCCGTGAGTAAACTGTCGCCGTTTTCCAGCCTTACATGATTTTTATGTGAAAAGTCGGGGGGCGGCCAGCGATTCGGTCCGCGAAAAGCTGAAAATTCGAAAAGCTGTCGACGATTGCCGAAAGCAGAGCAAGCACACACAGCCCGAAGATCCCCGATGATGAGGGTGGCGGCCGTGTGCCCGAAATTGATCGAACTCGTCGATGGGACATGGCCACCAAGAGGGGGTTGGATCCGCTTTTTGGGTGGGATTGGGTCTTGGGTGTGCTCGGAATACTGAGTCTAAGAGCAGGAAGAGAGAGCAGGAGATATCCTGGTGTCATTGTTGACACCGAACCGAATTGAATGTCTGATTTGAAGGGAAGACCCGCACTGAAAGAAAATAATTTAAGACATCTGAAAGAAATGTATGTGGATTTTTAACTCTTATTTATCATTGCTAACTTATCTAAAGTAGGTAAAATATGGATGAAATACTTAAAGAGTGCTTTAAAAAATGGTTACACTGTAAGAAAAGATTTTAATAATATTGGAAAGAATAAATTTTTAATATTTACCGGAATTTATACAACTTTTTTTAAGAGTCTTTAGGAATAACTGCAAGCTTAAACAAACTTAAGTTTTCAGTTTGAAAATATTTACCTATTAAAAAATATTAAAAATTACATTCCAAAAATTAATGAAAATAATTTCCTTATTAACAAATAAATTTCTTAATTTTATAAAGTTTTCCAAGTGGTTTTGACAAATATAAAACATTTTAGGACTTTAAAAGTACTTAACGGACTCAACAAAAATATTATTGGGGCAGAAGTCCTTGAATTTAAATAATAAATCGAAGGAAGTTGCTATTTAATTAGTTAATACATTTAGTAAAAACTGAAAACAATTTAAAAGTAAAGCTAAAAGTGTATTCCTTCTGTATTTTTTTCACAGAAAAGTAATCCAAGTAGGGCCATAAAAATTGATATTACTTCTCCGCCATCAAAGTTGAATGGACGGCCGGATGGATGGATTCCCGGACAGGTGGACGGATCACTTGTCGGCTGGCGGATGTACAGATATCCGTACATATGAAACGAGTGTTCGGCGTGCATATTTTTATACGAATCAGCATGGATTTGTGCACTTTTGACAGCGCTCTGGAGTTGCGCCAAGAATGCCACCCATCAGCCATCAGGGGAATGATGGACGATCTCTCCGACGACGACGCGCCGGAGAGGATTACGAGGAGGATTACGAGGAGGTGGCGGAAGGTGGCGGAGGATGGCGGAAGGTGGGGAATGTACGAGTAAGAGGAGATAACCTCAGGTCTCTCCCGTCTTCGTTTCGATGTTTTGGACTTGATTAATAACAAGTACTTAACCGATGGACTACCACGGAAGTAACGACCCCAAGCAATGACCTGAGTAATTGGGCTGGGGTACAGTGCGTTTCCAGCCAATAAAAGCATTCTTTACCTTATTTTTTGTACTATTTATTAATTAAATAAATTTATTCAAAATCTCTTATCATCTTTTATATTTCAGAGGTATTTCTAAGATGCTAAAGCCTTATCAGTGCGATAAGAGAGGTAAACAGATCAGGGACTGCCCATTATCTCTGGCGCCGCCTATAAAAGTCTGGCTTGCCACGATCGATCCATCAGTGTTTTTTTGTTTTTTGCCGAAATCAAAATAAAGCCAAAGCAACCGGAATGTTTGTCGCCAAGATCCTGCTTCTCTGCACGGCTTGTGTCCTGGCCAGTGCCACGCCCCAATTCGGAGGATTTGGTGCCCCGCGAACCCTCGAGGGTCAGGATTTGGTCGCGTCCCAAAGGACTTTGCAGGCTTCTTTGGACAAATTGGCTGCCGGCGAGGGACCCAATTATCGGTAAGTTTCCGACTCTATTTATTTAAATAAAAATCAATTATCAATTTTTTAAAGGAAGATTTTAGCTAACAAATATATTATATTATTATTATTCTTGTATATTTTTCTCTTAATTATAGTATCTCCAAGATCCTATCCGCACAGACGCAAGTGGTAGCTGGCAGCAAGGACATCTACTCCGTGGAGCTGATCGATAGCAATGGCGTTACCAAGGTGTGCGAGGTGGATATCTGGAGCCGATCCTGGCTGCCCAATGGCATCCAAGTGACCTTTAATTGTCCCAACGAACCTGTTCTTATCAAAAATCACAATGCTTAAAAATTACAGCTAATATTTTGTTGACCATAAGTGGTGGTTTTTATTACAAATTTGATTAAGAAATCTTCCGGACTGGGTAACTTATATATTTAATTGTAGAAATTTATGTTATTAGCTGGATTTTGGCAGAGTATCAGATTAGCATTGTATTCATTTTCTCCATTGCAACCGGAGAGCAAGAAAATCAAAGCTAAAACCTTAACAAAACTCTCTTGTTTGCTACTGAGTGGAACGGTTGTTGCTGCTTTGCTTGTACATTGCAGGCAAAGCGTGGAAGATGGAGCATAAAAAAAGCTCTGATATTTATACTTTAAATTAATTCACAATAAAAGACGGTCAAGGTGTAAAGGTGCTGTGGCAAAACCTTTTTATTTCCCCTTGGCGACCGTGAAGCGTGGAAATGGCGCAGCCCAAAAAAAAAAAAGGTGCAACAAAAAAGAAAAAAACAACAGAAAACTTACCTAATGAATGCGACAAATGGCAAATTGGCCACTGCCACCACCCTCCTCAGCACCTCGGCGATGACGAAGAGGGCCTCTCACGTGCATCTCTCGGAATTGGGGCACTATAGAAATAAGTTTCTGCATATTTCCCGGTACGCCTTCCGACAGCGGCGAAAAACTTTAATTTAATGAAATGAAAAATAATGCCAAGCAAATCAAGCAGCGCAAAAAAACCAACTAAATTATTTGTCAAATAATAGAATTCGATGTATGCAAATGGCTTGCAAAATATGAATTTGCCAAATGCAAAATCCGCGAAAAAACAAGAACAACAACAGCGCGCAAATGCTTTTTTGGCGCTTTGACGCGTTTTTGCCGCGCTCCGCTGGCAATAAAGAATTTGGCGCCACCACTGGCCAAATCGACGTCACAATTTTTGCCACCGCCGAAGATCCATCCCATCCGCTGCTGATCCAATCTGATTCGAGAAAAAAACAGCATCAGAAAAAACTTTGTATTAACACTAGTCCACCAGAAAAGGCTTTTTGGGAGAGCAAACGGTGGAAAGTTTGAAGAATTTAAAAGAAATTAGTCTTAAAATTGAAGGAAAAGCATTAAGTTAATATCTAATTGGTTCTGTTTTCCAAACAAACTCTTAACAGTAAACTTTCTAATCTCTATTTAAAAAACAAAGTCTTTTTATTTATTCCTAAAATGAATAACAACTATAAAAATAAATTGAATACAAGTACAACTTCCCGAAATAGGAAAAAAATACCTACAAAGTGTCTAAATTTCTTGCTTTATTTGTTTTAATTTAAAAATGTCTAGATCGACTTGTCTGGTATTACTAAAGATGTTATATACTTAGCCGAGTAGTTCCCGTTGCTTGTTTTTGGCATTTTCCAAACTCTAATAATAATACAAATTTTTCAGTCATTTTTTAGAAAGGAAATTTTAAAATATTTATGTATTAAATGAGTTTTAATTTCAGTTTCTTTAAAAGCTAGATTTTCTAGCCAGGTTGTTCCTACGACTTTTATAATAGATATAAGCTTACAATTCAGTCTTTTATTACCGATATCTCTAAAATTTCATTATCGAAGCTCTGCCCCTCTCAAATTAATCAATAATTAGCCTGTCGGCATAATTACTTTGATCACAGACATTTCTTTATGTCTAGTCTAGTCTATAATTAAGTCTTTTCAGGCTTTCACCTGCACTTCCGCCGTCGAGGTGTAAAACAGCAAAAAGTAAAAGGAGAAGTGGAAACGTGAAAATGTGGAAAATGCGTGGGAGTGACCGAGTGACGAGTGAAGTGAGAACTAATTACAAGTTAATCGAGATGAAAACACATTGGTGCTGCACGAGAATCTCGCAAAATGCAAAACTTTTCAACTGCAAAACAAAAAGTGAGAAAAATAGACAAGAACCGTATTCACGAGAGACGCAATACTAATATAATATTTTTTGCAATTTAATACAAAAAAGAACAACAAATAAAGACCTGTTGGCTGGCTGCAGTCGCCAATATGTTACCCTTGATGTATATATACCTACAAACATTATATATAAATCAGGTTTATAGGAAAATGGAATAAAATATAGAAAGAGGTTATACCAACTCACCTTGGGCATCCGCTAATAAACTTTCTTTAGCTTAGAGATGATGTTAAAAAGCAGAATTAACTGGTTTATCTGTAAATTCTATGAAAAGCTTCCTGGAAATAATATTTCTGATCCAAAAAATCCTGTCTAAAGAAGTGTTTCTTCCTATATCCACTTGCATCTATAGCTCATCATGCCCTGGCTATATCCTAGACCTCAGGCTGCACAAAAATAATCTATGAAAATTTGCTGAAAGCCAAATGTATGCCATTTTCCTGATTTTCTTGTCGCGGCTCGGCCTGTGCCTGTGCCTCTGTTTTGGTTTCAGTTTTATTTATTTATTTGTTCTTTTCTAGTTTTGTTTGTTTTTCCTTCTTTAATTTTCAGAGTCAATTAAAAATTGTTAATTTTACTTATAATTTTAAGGTAGGCTAAAATGCAATGCGACGAGACGACGACAACAAAAAAATCTAGCAATTAAAATTTTTGCGCGACTTTTGGCATGGCCAAAACAACGACAACAGCCAGGAGGAGGAGGAGGACGAGATGGTGGCAAATTTGGCGTTGAATGAACCGCCGCCGCCGCCGCCGCTATTTCCATTTTCCGCTCCTCCATGGGGCACAAGACTAACTAGAATTTAGATCCCAGATACTAGATCCCAGTACTAGATGCCAGATGGATTATTTTATTTAAATGCTTCGTTGGACAGAGACATGCTTTGTTTAACTCATATAACGCACTTCATTTAATAAGAATTGGGTTTTTAAAGCAGAAATATTAGGGTGTGGATTAATTAGGTGTAGTGCCAGGTATATATGTATAAGGTATATGTAATGTGTTTATTAAGGTGCTGAGACATCTATAGCTTCCTGCTGCTAAAAAGTGAATCACCAAAGTATTTGCTTAAATTTACAAAGCCTTTACATCTTGTCAGAACTTCTGGTTTATTCGTTTTAAATATTTTTTAACTTTCATAGAACCAAGGCCATTTTAACTATACCAAAAAAAGAAGCCAAGAGTTTAACCCTTCTATGCGTTGTCTTAAAAATATACTCAATCAGTATAACGAGTTTAGTATAGGTTTTAAACTTCAAAATATCAAATGTGTACTCGTTAGTATAGTTTTTATACTCTATAGTTTCATTTGTGTATTTTCCAGTATTATACAATCCTGCATCGAAAATTCGATAACATATCGCGTTAGCTGGAATTTAGTGCTTTTCTGTATCGCGTTAGTGATTTTTCCCAAGTCTTGGTGCAGATTAGTATAGTTTTTATAGTATTAAATTAATACGTATTTTATTAATAAATTTTAAATACTCAAGAGAATAGAATTCATGTAACAATAGTACAATTTCTATGCGGATTTTCTTTTGGGTGTAGTCGTTAGCTTTGACTTACAGTTAAGAAACTGGCGCCTTATGGGGTCATCAAGAAACCACTCTATACTTGCTTATATAAGCTACAAGCCCTATTTAACAGCTAAATCAGGAAATATTTAAAATAAGGCCTTACACCTCGTACTTGTTTATTATTAAGACCTAATACCTCAAGGTTAAGTTTGATTATTACAATTATAAGAGAGATATATGCGATTATTTGTTGTATTTCTCGGTCTACTGATCCTAATCTATACTACACATATTGCTCAGGCCGAATTGCCAGTCATAGTCAGTCATAGCCAGTCCGTTCGTCATCTGTTTTATGTTAGCTGATGAGTCGCGGGAGCCATCGATAAATGCTAGATGCTATCTGGATCATCCGTACTTCATGTGCATATGCGGTGGGGCAGCATTTCGTGGCATTTCGTGGCATTCCTCGCTCGCATTCGCATTCGCAAGTTGTAAACAAGTTTTCCTTTGCTCTCGCATTGATCCAATCCGAATTTCCCAGGTGATGATGGGGAATATGGTATGGAGGAGGAACCTTGCCAATGGCGCAGAAGGCAGAATCCATGACCAAAGCAAAGAAAAACGCTCGAACGTTCAAAAGCAAATCAAATTGAATTCGATTCGACAGGCGACCGCAACGAGAGCAATAAAATTGATTGCGTTTAAGTGTATTAAAATCAAATGCGAAATTCCCCAAAACCGAAATATATGCTCGCTCGAGGGGGCTTTGAAAATGTCCATGCCCCCGGGGGTAATTGGCATTGAGGTGAATGAAGTTTGGCATTCCCCTGATGGCCGCCATCTGTCAGAAAATAAAAGAACGGGACGGGACGGTCAAGAACATGTGTACATATTTGCAGGCGGGCCTGTTCCAATTACCGCTCGGAAGTGATATTTATATATTCATTAAAATTTTTCAAATACAAAAAAAAAAATATAAGAATAACAGAAGCTCCTGAAATATGTACAACTTTCATGTGGAATTGGAATGGGGAGCTGCGTACGATTCAGGCATACATGAATCTCTCGCTTACCACATGCTGAATTGGGAATGCATCCCCGTTACACTTGGAATTCGACACATGAATGCTGAAAGTAAATGTCAATCCGAATAGCCTTGACAATAAGTATGACCGTAGGTGTTGGCTGACAGAATCAGTGTGGCCACAGAACACAACAAAAATGGGGTGACCGAAACATAAACCTAGTAGGTCATAGCTGCTAAATTCGAAAATAGAACAAACCACACGAAGAGCTTTGATAAAAGATTCGGAAAAGAAGAAAGAATGAGAAATCGAAAAGTACGCGACTTGGGTCAGTCGGAGGAGGACTCGCTGGAGTCCACCTCTAAGAGCAGCGATGGCAGCAAGTCCTCGACCTCGAGTTCGGCGTGCACCTTAAGCATGAGTGGCTGCGACTTGGGCCAGTCGGAGCACTCACTGGAGGCCACCTCAAATAGCAGCGATGGCAGCAAGTCCTCGACCTCGAGCTCGGCGTGCACCCTTAGCATGAGTGGCCTGACCCTGGGCAACGGCTCCTCGTCCTCCGCCCTGCAGGGCATCAACGAGGAGGATGAGGAGCAGCAGCAGCAGCAGCAGCAGCAGCAACTGGAACAGGATCAGAAGCGGGCCCTGCTTGGCCCGATGGAGAGGGCGCTTGGAGGCGCAGACGAACAGCAGCAACAGCAACATCAGCAGCAAGAGCAGGAGGCGGAGCCACCAAAGCGCTGCGGCATTTGCAACAAGAAGTTGGGCCTGACCGGGGGATTCCCCTGCCGCTGCGGCGGCGTCTTCTGCGCCGTCCACCGGTACAGCGATCGCCACGAGTGCAACTTTGACTACCGCGAGCTGGGCGCAAACGAGATTCGTCGCGACAATCCCCTCACCGTTCCCAGCAAGCTGAAGAAGCTGTGATCGCAGCCGGAACTCTGGCCGCCCTTAATATTTTATACACTTCTCTGGCCGTCCCAGACCCCGAAGGGATGCTGGGATGCACCACCACCAATGACAAGAACCGTGACCAGAATCCCCAGAAACCCCAGAAACTCCAGAAACCCCAACCCCCAACCCAGAACGGCGAGAATGAAGGGAGTGAGAAGAAGCATTGAGAAGGAGTATCATGGTAGCATGAATAAAAGATATATAAAGTATAGGCACTATTAAAAATTACCACAGTTTGTTTTGCGTTTCCCCAATTGAGTTGAGTTTTTAGTGTTACGTTTTTTGCGGGGCCAAAGTTGGAATTCCCAACTGGATCTAGCTTCTAATAGGCTTTAAGTAGAGCTGATTTAGGCTTTTTCCTTTTGTGCTCTCTCTGTCTCTTTAAAGAGAACCAATTCTTGCTTTCTTGAGAGCGCTTGCTTTGCGTTCCGCGTCTGACTCCCATCTCTGCTCGCTTCCTCTTCCACGCTTTACCTGCAATGTACTGGCTCTGAGAGAGATCGCTTTCTTAAGTCTCTTTCCGTTTATTCTTGGAAGCGGAACCCGAAGAATATACGTTTCAGACTTCAATAGATTCCCACATAAGAAAACCTTGGAATATTAGCATACAAAAATGTATTTATTAAAATAAAGTACAAAGATATTTCAATCAGATCACCTGATAATGGATTAAAATATTTACTCGATAACCAAATTAAAAATATTAAACAGCAGTTTGGGAGCAAATAAATCAAGCACACATTCCTGGCTAAGAAAAAAGGGATTGCATTTTAAAAAAATATATAAAAAAAATAAGGGAATTAAAGGTACAAATTGGTACAGAAGGAAGGTAATTCAATTAAGTAATTAGAACAATTAATGGTACAAATTGGTACGGAATGAAGGTAATTCAATTAAGTAATTACAACATTTAGGGTATATTTGGTACAAATATTTATACTTCTGCAAGATCATGTATATACTGTGGAATAAACAGTATGGAAAATACCAAGTAAACAATGTGTAATAGTAATAATTTTATAAATACTGTTCATAAGATTCATTGCCTCGAAACCGGAGATTAAGTACATTATTTGATATTTCTATAAAGTTCTAAATTTAGATATTAATTCCTTAGAGTTCACATAAGTATTTTCTCAAATATGGTTCATAAGTATTTCATATTTCAAATTCTTTCTGTTCTTTAAAGTCACTTTAGGGCAGAGTAAATGCATGGGAACTACTTGAAGAGGAGCGGCAGTCGGCAATGGGGCTCCGTCTCGCTGGGATTGTCCGAGTACAGGGACATGGTCCTGGCACTGAGATCAAAGATGCCCACGGCTATGGTCTTCACCACCTCGTCGCAGGTGCCATCGTCCCGCCAGACGCAATAGACGCCGCCGGACACGTCGCCCAGCATGTGCCGGACATCCTGCTCGCTCACCGGCGGCTTGTAGCAGCCAAAGGTGGTCATCCGCGAGACGCTCGAGTCGATCATCAGATCGTTGGCCTGGTCCTGGCGGATGCGATCGAATCTGAGGGATATCCAATTATATAAACTCTGAATACCAGAGAAGGAATACTCACTGGTTGGTGTGGTAATTATGCTCGCCCAGCGGTATCTCCTTGATGCTCAAGTGGGATTCATTCTTGCGCTCCGGCGAGGGAGCCATCTCCACATTATAAAACACCTGCCGTGGATCTCTGTAGGAGATAATAAATTTAATTAAATAGGGAACACAAATATTTAGATAATAACACGCACGCCAGAAAGGTAAAGTTGATGGAACAGGCATCCGCCGCTCCCACGCCTGCATCCTTCAGAATCCTGAAGGCATCGTCCACGTTGCTGGTGGCCAACAAGGCTCTGGTGATAAAGTGACGAGCTGGAGGAGATTAATCACAAAATAGAATCAAATATAAATAAATATTGAACATATATTCGCGGCCTAAAAGTATGCCATGGAACCTGGATAGTCTTACGTGTCTTTCCACTCCGCAGCAGCTCCGCACTGATGGTATTGATGCTAAAGACCAGACCGTGGTGATTCTGGTTCATGGTGTAGCCGGGCAAGTGTCCGGCGTAGCACAAGGACATAAAGTGCTCCTCCTTCACATTGTACTTGCCCTGCGGCTTGTCGCTCTTGATGTGGGCCACCACAAAGTAGTAATGGTTGAGGGTCTCCGTCAGGGCATCCTCGGTGTGTCCCAGCAGGCGCTGCCATAAAAATAAATTTTAAAAATTCAAATAACTAAAGTCTGAGCAAATTTCATGATGTAATATTTTACTTACGCAATTCTTCTGGTTGACAATAATCGTGGAGCAGCCTGTAGGCTGGTTTTTGCTACGCGGCTGGTGCTTCAAGGCCTGGGGGAGAATCTCGTCCAGGTGCAATAGGAAAAGCTAAAAAATATATGGAAAATGGATAAAAAAATAATTTTATAAATATATAAAAGCCAAGGTAACTTGTATTTGACTTCTAAAAGCAAAATAAATACTTAAACACTAAATAGAAATATCTAGAAGGAACCAACCAGAAAGCTTATTAATTATTATAATTTAATATCGGATTAATCAACATTAATCCCATTAAAAATACCAAGAAATCATAACAATTTAATGTTGATTTAGTTTATTACACAGAAAATAACCATTAGAGCAGCTGCATTTCATGATCATTGGATCAGTTAAGTGGAATAGTAATAAGGCTTTTATTTATTATTTGGCGGGTTTCATTTACGGCTAAATTGTAACTAAAGTAAGATATTAAGATGACCCATAAGCGCGGCTAATTTAATGCACTCATAATGCGGCTAATTTGAATTATAAATACCCACCGATGGGTGCCACCTGAGCAAATTAATGATTAATCCAACCAAGACGGAGGCGATGGCGATGGCGATGGCGACGCACTGTTCGGATCCACAGAAGCGGCCAAGGTCGGTGCGATTTTTGCGTGCACTTAATTGGTGGCGGGGCCGAGAGAGCGCACAGAAATTATAACACATTATCAGGTGGCAGGTGCGATCGAGTGATTCCATCTCCCCAAGACGGAGCGGATCGGATTGGATCGGAGCTACTTAGCCATGCTAATGAGACCCGTCTAATTGATGGCTACATGCGCAGCATACTTAAGCCGCCGAGCCCCCATCGATTCCCATTGGAATCGAGATTCGAAATTCGAAATTCGAATTTTAAGCATCAAGAATCAAAGAATCGAAGAAGCCAAGCAAGGGTTTGTCGCCGTCTTTCGCCGGCTTCTCTCTCATTTCTTCGCCCGGCCATTGACAGCGCTATATTTGCATGAATACTTATAAGTATGACAATGACAAATTGGCTTAGTGAGTTATAAAGATTCATTAGAGACTGAAAGCTGGCACATAGAGGTTTTGATACCCTTTATTTAGGGGGTTTGGCTATTTAATCTATAGTTTCTTTCTCGCAGATACCTGTCCGTTTGTCCGTTTGTCCGTTGTCTTAATAATAAAATATAGAGAGCAATGCTGTTGAAAAAAATATGTTGTTATCTATTTTAAAGGCAGCAGGAGGCATCTCGTAACCCATAAAGTGTTCATATTCTAGATCAGCATCAACCGGCGATTCGATTTAGCAAAGTCCGTCTGTCCGTCAGAGTCTCTAGATCTCAGAGACTTTAAGAAGTACAACTTTTGTGACTTCATTGCACGTAGATCAAGTTTCTTTTTAATTTAGGTGTGGTTACTAAAGCTCTAATACATCATGATAAATGTACATTTAATAAAACTATGGCGTTCAGATACGTCATAAAATAAATTAACATATATGTATTTCTATATATAAGTGAAAGATGATATAATTCTAGAAGCATAACAAAACTATAGTATTAAATTTTGATAGAAATGAATAAATAGCTTAACGCGGGCATTTTCCCAAAGTTTGAGCACAATTGAATGATAAATATCGGGGTTATTCGGAAATTAAGTGACAACCTTTTACCTATCTCACTTGCACTTGCTTTAGATTGTAGTAGGTTTGAGTCTTGGCTGGGGTCTGTGCAAAATAAAGCTATCTTGGATTGTTTTTTTTCCTATTTCTACAACATTTGTTGGAATACTTTCTCATGTTCTAGAGAAATGGTTTCTGACAGTGCTACTGTATTTTATTGGACTTTGCTAACCCTTGAATATACGTAGCTTTCTTACTTGCTGATACTTATGGTAACACCCTCTATTAAAGGGTATATCTCGAGTTAATCATCTGGCCAAAAACCGACTGGCTGTCTATCACATCATTCTCGAGGCAAAAACGGAACTAGTTCAATGTCTGCTGCGCTCTGCACGGTCAAAACTTTGAGTTGCGTTCATTTTTTTTTCTTCTTTTTTGTGGACAGTAAACACCAGCTAAACGGAACTCCAGGCCACTGCCCAATTAGCGGAATAACTGTACGTTAAGTATGTATATTTGGTAATTTTCTATTATAAGGGTCCCTTCCAAAAAATTAAAAAAAAAAAACCATAGATAGGGTGTGCCTTAACATACATTTGGGTATAAAAATTATGTTGGGGACGCTCTTAGTTTAGTCACAATAAATCTTTAAAGTTTTGCCTAATTCCCATACAAAATGTGTAGCAAACACGCACACAGACAAATGATGAATACACAAAATTCAAGCGCCTGTCTGTGTATCGTCGCAGTACAGTGGGCTGTGCAGTTTAAAATTTTTGTTAAATTGTGCTTAGCGTAAATACTATATACGAGTATGTCGACATTTTGCACACTTTGAATACATTTATGCGACCAATATAAATAAAACAAAAAGTTGTCAACGTAAAATACGTAGTAATTAACGACTTTTCAATATTAAGACGTACATTTGAGTATAAAAATTATAAGGAGAATTTTATAGTAAAGAGCATACAGTTTGATGAGGGAAGAGAAGAGTATTGCTGTGATCATTAGGTCAGAGAGAACGTAAAGCAGCACCGCAGACGAAAATTTTTTTTGAAACAAAAAATCGCGCGCGCGATTTCCGGTGCTGCTTTAAGTAATCCTAATAAATTCTTTTTTTTTAACCTATGTTATTTTGCACAGCCAATCTTTGCTTTTGACATTAAACAAATATAAGGATTGTATATATAATATAATCTTAATATTGACATACAAAAAAAAAAAAAATGGAATTAAAAAGTTAATTACTACGAATTTTACGTTGTCAAATTGTTGTTTTATTTATATTTCACGCATAAATGTATTCAAAGTGTGCAAAGTGTCGACATATATAGTATTTACGCTAAGCACAATTTGACAAACATTTTAAGCTTCACAGCCCACTGTATTTTGTATGTTAATTAGGCAAAACTTTAAAGATTTATTGTGACTAAACTAAGGGGCCCGTATAATAGAAAATTACCAAGCTAACTTTGGTAAACCGAAGTTGGTATATCCTTACAGTCTGCAATTGGTTCATTGAAAATCGAACCATTTTAGTAATGTTGAAAAAATATCGAATTTTGTAAATTTCAAATTTTACATGTAGAATTTTACTCATATAAATCGACCGATCGCTTCTATGGCAGCTATATGATATAGTTGTCCGATCTTAAA
>VNKF01012318.1:0-30202 GCA_008044355.1 Drosophila lacteicornis
GCCTAGGGATGCCTCTATCTCACGGTATGTCACATGACGGTCTTGCATTATTAGTTCACGTACGCCATCGATGTTTTCTGGCACAACGGCTGTTTTTGGACGACCTTCGCGGAATTCGTCTTTGAGGGAGCGTCGGCCACGATTGAATTCGTTGTACCAGTTTTTCACAGTGCTATAGGATGGTGCTTCATAGTCATACAAAGATTTAAGTTCATCGCTGCACTCTTGTCGTGATAATCCACGCCGAAAGTTGTGAAAAATGATCGCACGAAAATGTTCACGAGTTAATTCCATTTTTTTGCGAAATTGATTTTTTTAAGTAACTGTAAACAACACAAATGATAGTCGTACGTCAAACCGTTCTGAGTACGTTTATGCTTAAAAATGTCGAACTTTTCAATGGAAATGTCAGATTCCACCTAACAACACTTAGTGTTGCCTAGGCCAGAAATATATATAGCAGCCCACGTAATACCCTCTGCAAGGGTATAAAAAATGTTAACTTCTCTGTTTTTCAACTTCGGTTTACCGAAGTTAGCTTTCTTTATCGTTTTTAATTGAAAACGGATTTTTTTCAATTGAACGTACGGAATCGTAACTTCTAAGATTATTAGCTGTGCCATTTTTAAGTTGCACCCCATTTGGCTGTTTAAATCTTCCCTTAAGTCGGGCTGTGTTACCTTTACCTTGGCCTGCCGTTGGGCTCTCAAACACAACTTTTACCTTCACTTGCTTGGTTGTTAGTCCTTTGCTAAACTACACCAATTACTTCCCGCGTATAGGCTGGCGTTTGAGTCTATCAGCGAGCGTTACAACTTGCCACAAATCAAATGCACACCAATTACGTGGCGCCAGAGTGCACAGAGAGCATAATCAACTCGCATAATTAACAACTAAAAATGCAATCGTTGCCACCGGCAGGATAAAAAGACCAGGAAGACGTAGGGATGATAGCAGTGGGAAAGGGTGAACTAGAGTATATCAACGAAAATATGTTATTTTCCCCCATTCACCTGGCCTACGTGCACTTTTCACACATTTTGTGGTTCCCTTTGGCGGCCTCATAAACAACCAACAAACAACTAGCTAAAGCCCGAACAACAACAACAACAACAATAATAATAAACAAGCTAAAATAGCTGGCAGACAGTAGTAAATTATAAGTTGGAGCTCTAACTCGTAGACTCTGGGATAAAGTAGTGCACATTACTCATATGCCGCGTTCATAAATTTTCCACCCTGCCCTCGGGTACGTAATTATTTTCCGTTTACAAAATGTCTGCCAAACACCTGAAAGTCGTCAGTTGTGGGTGAGGGCAAGAACTAGTAGGTTCTATTATGTTATGAAAAATAATATAGAAAATAGTAGCCAGATATCCCGAAAAGAATTGTGCAAATACAAAAATCCTAGCAAAAATGTGTTATTTGTATATTTTGACACTTAATTAAAATTTTGCATTCCATTAAGGAATGAGGGAAAACCAGAACATTCATCCAGAGATTCCAACGAAAACATGACCGCCATCCGACAGATAACGACAGCCGTGAGCAATAAAAGCAGCAGACTGGCCAACAGTAGAGGCCGGCGGGAAGAAAGAGTGCGTAATAGGAAAATAATAATGCAGACAGCAAGTGGAAGATAGCATTATAATAAATACACTAATGCCAAACGGAAGCATGAAACATAGAAAAAAAAAATACAAAAACAAATTATCGCATGCAATAAATTTGACCAAAGCGTGCAGAGAATAGAAGCAATCAGCCAACAAATTGTAAACAGTAAATTTTACCAGCCAGCGAATAGGGGCGGAGAGTTGGTCGAAGGAAGAGGAGGCCACATTATCACTAAATCGCTACGACTAACGGAGTCAGTTGGTTAAGCGTTTGGAGCATAAATACGCACAGAGCGAAACAAAGAGAAGGATGCTGGAGAGTCACGCCTTCTGCAGGGAAAATTTATCCGCTTATAGCAGCAGTTGCAGGAGTGGCTCCCTAGCATCTTCCACCACGAAACTAATATTTATTTCGATATTTGCATAAAAAACAAACATGTCAAAATGTGAGGATTCCGCCTTACGGGTTGGTTTTAATTCTGTTTGGCAGCGTTTTGAAAAGGCAAAGGCAAACGGGGGATTTACTGCATTTACCACGCCTGCACCTTTTCCGCGCAAGTCATGATAGTGAGGAGACAGAGTCACGTTACTTGCAGGTGTTGCAGGTGCAATCTATCGAGGGCCCCTGCGTAGGTGTGTTGGCTTTTGTGGCAAGGAGCAGCAGCAGGATATATACACGCACTCGTTCATTTCCGTGGCAAGTGTTTTTGATCTCGCGCTGCTTTAGCCTGTTGAGAATTTTGATTAAAAATGCTTTCACGTGAAACTCAAACGTGCCTGCGCGTTGCTCCTCTGCATATGTGGGCGCCTTTATTGGCATTTTGGGTGGCGCTTATTCTGTGTGTGTGAATATTTTTACACTGGGATTTATCACGCAAAAAAATGCAACAAAAATTGCAGTGAAAGCGCGCGAAAGGGGAAACAAATAAGATAAAAAGGGAAGATACTAACTTTCCGCATACTTCCCGAAACTTTTAGCACGGGAACAATAATAGCCAAGTTATGTTCAAATGCTGATACGGTAGTGGTGTTTCGTTATCCATTTCAATAACTTAAATTTTGTGTTTTTAAATTCTACCAAAAAGTTATATTATGATAATTATTTGAAGTTTCGCTGGCATTGTCTAGACGGCTATTAAAAATCTCTTCCTTACCCTTCCGCAAATTGCAGTAAAATCATCCAGAAGCCAATCTACGCCATCGCTCTGCGGCAGCTGAAGCATACAAGCACAAGACCGAAAACAATTTGCTCTTAAATTTGCCTGCCACAAACCATTTTAGCACCCCAAAAAAGCTCAGCATTTTCTCTTTTTGTTTTGTAGTTGCTTCCTGGCAATCCTCAGCCAAACAATATGCCGTCTCTGGCTTTTGGAGGTGGAAATAAATTTCATTAATTGCCAGCCAAAAAAGGAGACTGCGATGGCATCGTTCAGGCGACTTGGAAGCGCGCGAATTCATTAATTTTACTTTATAGTAATAAGCGGCTTTTGCGGGTTACGGTTTTGGCTGGTTTGGCTCTTTGTTGTATTCCTTTTTTGAGCTCACCGAGTCCGAGTCCGAGTCCAACCTCGGTGGACTGTTGGGCTTGATTAAAATGGTGGACTGAACTAGTCTGGAGTGGGCTCTTCCGGACTTGTTGCAAAGTCAAATGACATGTCCTAGGCATTGGGGAAAACTTCATCCTTGGCTCGCCCACTATACTCACATAGGCAAACATTGACAATGCGCCGGCAGCGTTTAACTGCCCTTAACGGTAGTGCACGTTCCTGTCCGTTTCCCGGCTCCTGGCACCGTTTTGCGGCTTGCCTAAAAAGTCGTATTAATAATTAAAATTCTACAGTAGCGAAAAGTTTAAATAGACGAAATTTGCTGCGGAGTAGCTGGATCTTATAGCAGTGCAGCAATGCAGATGCGGCGCGAAGCTGTGCCCGGTATGAGTAAACTCAAAGAGTGTGTGCTGGAAAGTTAAGGACTCTGTGTGTGTAATATATGACAAAGTGCTGAAGTTGAGGCGAAAGCAGAAACAGCAAGATAGGAGCCAAAATGTGTTCACAATAAAGCCGTTTTTAATAAGTTTATTCCTAATGAGGTTAAACTCGAACCAACGCAAAAATCGAAATACTTATACTTGATTACGGGAGAATTTTTATACCCGGTATCCATGGGGTGAATTCATGCTTGCCGAGAATGTAACAAGCAGAAGGGGACATCTCCGATCCCATAAAGTATATTTATTCTTGATTTGGATCACCAGCCGAGTGCATTTAGCCAAGTCCGTCTATCCGTATGAAACAGATCTTAAAGACTATAAGATGTAGAGCTACCAAACCAACATTTTAATATGTTGCACGCATATCAAGTTGGTTTACCGCCCTCGAAAATTAAGGTAAACGAAAAATTAATGGAATACATGAAAGTTATTAATCAATGGAGTTTCTGTGTATATATGCTTCTTTTTTATTTGTATTGGCAGCACCAATGTGCGTTGGTTAATTTGTTTGTTTCCGTCAACATTTCCTTTTTTCTATGTCCATGTGTCTTTTAATTTCACCCACAATGCTTTGGGTACCAGGTATCTCACAGTCGGTTACCCTAGACTGTAACTTTCCAACTGGCTAATATTTGTTAAAATTTTAAAACCTTTGAATGGTATATGGAATATACCCTTCTGATGCAGAAAATATTCTTCATCATCGCCATAATTTAACATAAGAAGCAGTAGCGTTGCTCAAGCCACATGCCCGCCTCACTCTCATTTCACTTAATATGATTTGTGCTCCAAAAAATCCATTGCTAGTGTATAGCTAAATTGCAAAAATATATTGCCGTTGAATTAAAATGCAGTGGAACCACAACAACAGAGCGTGGCCATATAACGTAAGAGAACCATTTTCTGGGAAAGAAAAGAGACGTAGGCAGAAGCCAAGCTGGTGTGGACTTTAATCAAATACATCAAACAGGCTTAGGACTAGCATACTTAGTTGAAAATATACACAGAGTAGATTAGGCGATGAGAAAATATTGTTATACATAGAAGACTAGGTTGCTGAAATACATTGAGACCTTATTTGGAGATTATACATACATATACGTTCGTACTTTTCCTCCAATCGATTTTTGTACATCTCATATACACAGATCTTATTATGGCGTAAAATGCATTTAAAATTCATCAGAAGCAATAGGTAGCAAACCCAGAATCTAACATGACAGCCGCCCTCCTTTGCATCCATATCTTCCCTGCTCCTTCCCTTCCCAATCATCTTACTTTTGCTTCTCTGCTGCCAAGCTTGTGCAAGTCAGCCTTTCTCGCCCTCTTATTTTGGTTGCATTAAAGAGTCAAATATAATGACGTTAAATAAAATTGGATGCGACTTAAAAATATAACTTTTATTGGCTTTACCATCCCGAATAGATGAAGATCGAAAATACCATAAATATATGAAAAGTGAAATTGCTATTTTCGGGGTGTGGATGCTAGGGTGGAATGTTCATTTGGATGGGGACTTGATACTAATACTAGTGTTGATGATAACCTCACATGTTATTTAAATATGTATATTTACTGAACTCTGTTCAAGACACGGCTGAAGATGGTGGCAAGATTTTGACTTGCTTTCTGGATTCTAAGAGTGTCACTAAATGCAAGTAGTATTTTTTACTAATATAAAGACTAGACGCTATTTATAAGGTTTCTAATTCAAATCGAAAATATTAATCTGTTAGTGTTTATTGGTGGGTAGACCAAACTAAAAAAGATTTTGTATACTTATTATATGACGCTTTAATTGAGAATGGCTTTGAACTATAGATAAATGAGACGTTTTCTCAAAACACGTTGCAAAATTAATAACTTTTGATCTATTGAAGGTATCTACTTAATTTTTTTTTAATTTACAAATCTCCAACATTTTTTAAGTAGTACATTTTTTAGGTTACGCCCACCAAAGGAGGCGTAATTTATTTGGTAAACTAAAACTTTTGATTTTTGATTTGATTTTTTGCTGCCTTGCCGTTTTGCATACTGGCCGACTACAAAGTGCCAGTTTGGTAGCATGGTTTGAGCAATGGGTTTTTTTTTTGGTTTGTTAGTTAAATATCTTCACTAATACAAGGGTATTATACGTTTGTGCCAACCGAGAATGTATGTAACAGGCAGAAGGAGGCATTTCCGACCCCATAAAGTATATATATTCTTGATCAGTATCACCAGCCGAGTTGATTTAGCCATGTCCGTCTGTCCGTCCGTGTGAAACAACAGATCTCAGAGACTATAAGAGCTAGAATTACCAAATTTGTTGACAACATTGGAATCTGTTGCACGCAGATCAAGTTTGTTTTAAAATTTGGCCACGCCCACTTCCGCCCTCAAAAATCATAAAAAACGTTAAATAAGCTATACTCGTTTTTTTTCGGGTAAAAGTTAATAAATAAAAAGTTTAAAATTGGTTCCTTAAAGCAGAAAAATATTTTATTTTCTTTGAGCTTAACTACTTTTTTAGACAAATTTATTTAAATCTGTCGATTTAGCGAGTTTTTTACCTTTTTGCAACTACAGAAAAATTGTCAAACTTTGAACAGCGACTATAAATACTAAACAAATTTTGTAAATTATAAAATTTTGGTTTTGAATAGCTTGATTAATTCCTAATTGAATGGTATCAAAAGATTTGGTAAATTCAACAACCCGAAATCCGACTTTTGCAATGAGTTTTCGTAAAATGAGCCACAGTGCGGCAGCTATATGATATAGTCATCTGATCTGGGTTCCGTTCTGACTTTTATATTAATAAGAATAGAAAGATGAATTTCTGCAAAGTTTCATTTAAAAAAGATTAGTTTGCTTAGAAACGGACAGACGGATAAATGGATAAACGGACATGGCTAGATCTACTCGTCTGCGTTTCAAACTCCTGACAAAAATGTTTAACCCTGCAAGGATATAAAAATCTCCAATGTAATGATTTAAAAGATTAATAGTTGTGCCAAGGTACAGAAGTATTTCAACATTTTTTACTCTGTTACTATGATGCCTTCATAACTCGATTTTTTGTTTGTGTTATTAGGCCACAACTGGGAACCTCTTTGTGAAAGTTGAATGTGCCTCCACAAACACTCGGGATGCAAAGTTCTCTCTTTTTTTTGCCAGCCATACATACATAATTTTAGTCACCATAAGCTGGCGAAGTTTGTTTATCATTCTATTCCCGCCGAAAAGAACAGAGAATATTTCTTAAAGTATTCTTTTGCGGTCGCTTCTATTGTTTGTGTGTTGATTTTAGCGTCGGCTGCTGTGTTCTTTGTTTGCCAACTGCATTGGCTCTTTGTTGCGCAGCAGTTGCAGAAGGCGAGAGAAATGGCAATGGGGATAGGGATGGATATGGGTCTGTTTCGGGGACCACAGAGTACCAAACAAAGCCGGAGATGCTGTCGAGCGGGTCTGTGGTTATATTTTGGTATCCTTAATAATAAATGCATTTCCCCGACACTCACACATTTCCGGCGAGCTCGATATGGTGGTTAGGTGGAAATGGAAAATCCCATTTTCCCCATCTCATGCTCTTAAAATATTTTGCACTTCAACAGTCAAATGCCTACAACTTAATCAAACATTTTTCATGATGTGTGTTCACCTTGCAGGCAAATTACATGACAAGAGGTGGTGGGTGGTTGGCTGTGTATGGTTGGTGATTGGTGGTGTTCAGGACACCTTGACGAGCGTCTGACACGACTTGACATACGATGCCACTTACGATATGCCTTTGTTTCTCTTACGTTTTCGTTACGTTTGCTTTATTTCCTGCCCCTCGTCTTGTTTGGCTTATTTGTTTGTCTCTGTTTGCTTTGCCTTTTGATATCTCAACTTTTGGCGCGTGGCTTTGGCGTCACTTAGCGCTTCGCAGTCGCCTGTATTTGTGGGCTTGTGTATAGTATATGCAGCACGCTTTTATCGGTGGCAGAGACAGACAAGGACCTTCGACTTGTCACATGCGCCCCCTAACCTACCAACCACGCCACCTGCCCCTCAAATTCTGTGCGTTATTTATTTATTTATTTTTTTTCATTACATGTGTAACAAAGTTTTGCATTTGCTTTGAGCTGGTCCCGCGTTAAAAAAAAGACTTGAACAAATATTTCCAACATGTGAAAATGGTGCCCCCCACCGCTACTTTTGCTTCTTTGGGAACCCATTTTTGTTACGCAGACAAAGTTTTCACTTATCTGTCATTCAGAGTTGGGTTAAGAAGGGTGAGAGGAAAATGGAATGGGTGCGGGTCATCCTTTGTCAGGCATTTGACATGTGGCGCAAATCGCGTAAAACAATTGCAAACAGTGCAGAGAGGAGTGAGTGTTGATCTCAGCCTCCCAAAATTAAAAATCGGAAGTGAAAATTTATTTTTAAAGTTCTAGCACTGAGTAAGAGAATGTGAAACAGTGATTGTTTAAAAAAAAAAAAACTGTCATATAAAACAAAATGAATACTTCTTTTAAAAGTGTACTCTTAAAGTCTCATAATTTGGTATATCCTATTTGGTGAAACCTTTTTTGGCCTATCAGCGTTTAGCTACTCTATCTTCTATTTCTTTGCCCCTAAGAGCTTCCTTCTTTGGCCTGTAAGCAATGTGCTTAGCTTAATAACATAACATTCCTTATTTGACACTTTTCTTCGGACATTTCATCTCATAGTTTATCACTTATTCTTGCCGCTCAGATAATTTAAGCTTAGCTCAACCGTTTTCTCGACCTTTTTTCCGTCCCAACCCGAATTGCTCAATGAGGCATGCAAAAAGGGCGTAGACTACTCCCCTTTGACAATGACACTGACCAACCGGACGCACAACAAAAAAAAGGGACACAAAAAATAGTTCCTCCATTTCACATATCCAAATGTCACTAGCTTATCACGTATGAAATATCACATAAAGTAACGCAAAATGTCAAACTTCTTACAGTCGAGCAAGAAGGGTTAAAGGTCGCTTAAGGGGAACGGAGTATGATTTGACTTATATGATTTACGATGGCCGCCTATCCATAATGGCAAAGCATAAAAATATTCGAACGTTCTCTTTCATGCAAAGGCAAAGGTTGTTAAAAGTTAATCAGTCACTGTGTTGTTGTTGTCTTGCGATGAAAAATGATCTCACGGAGTGAGTGACATTTCATTAAAAACAACGCGTCGAGGGGAGAACAATCTGAGGTATGCTGGCAACGCTGCCAACACTTACACAGTCAATTGCACACAAATCGGGCCAAGGTTTGGGCTCATTCGTCGCTCGATTATAATTTAATCTAGTGTGGTATGTGCGACAAACTCACAGAGCTGCGACGTGACGCGCACTTATTACCATTTTTCACATCGCTTTCTTGGCAAGCATGTGCCGCCAACAAAAACAGAGGATATACTCTATAAAGTGGACCAAAGCGAAATAGAAGTGTCTATCATTTTTATAAACAACACATTATCTCGGTATGCGGAGCGTGCGAAAATAGGGGAGCAAGAAGCAAGGACCTACGGAATCTGTATGCCGCGTCGATGTCATCGTACGACTTGAAATAAATGCGAGCAATTTTCTAGTATCATAACCCTGCATTCTTTCGGGGCACCCGAGAAAATATTTCTGCCGTTCTCCAGCCAATAAATCTGCTTCTCCGTAATTAAAGTAATTGCAAATGGAATTTCTCCTAGTGTCGCTGAAGGCGACGATAAAGTCATTTATGCCAAGGCAGCGGTAAATGTTAAGTACTCCTTGCTTAGGCTTGGTAATATGTTTGGGGCTGAACTTGAATTTATGCGTGCCAACGATAATACTGCCCTGCAAATTTTAATTTTTGGTTTTCATGCCCTCGCAGTGAGTATAGTTAGCCCAATATTCCTACGACAGCTAATAAAGATCCTTCTCATGTTGTATACAAAATATAATATACCGATACAAAAAAATGATTGGTTCCTATCAGGCCCTTATAGGTGCTCGGTGCTATTTTAATGAAAGTGCTACAGTTAACAAAAATTACAATTAAGTGTAAAAAGTTATATAAAAACCCATTCAGTTTGTTAGGCAATTCGTTTTGGCTTATGTAAGTACTTGTCTGCAAAGATTAGGGTGTGCTGTAAAAGAAAAGGTGGTTAAAGTCCTCCTACTAATTATTTAATGCAGTAGAGAGCATTTACCGAATCTGCTGCTGGTTGTGGTGGTACTACAATCAAAACAAAATTAACCCTAAATTCAAGAAATTCGCCCTATTTTTGTCTTCCAGAAAGGCTTACCATAAATAGTAGGGTACATTTTTTCTTAAATTTAGGACAAGAAGCCCCAATAGAAAAGAGAAACTTTCTAAAATCTAGAAAATTATTGCTTAAAATTAAGGCAAATTGTTCTAAATTTAAGGACGATTTTTTAAGATTTAGGGCGATTTTTCTTAATTCTTGGGCGAATTTCTAAAATTAAAAAATGCGTATACATATGTATAAGGCGTGTACACACATTTAAGGATATTTATAGAAACATCTTTTTTCAGTTTTTTTATTTTAGTGTGTACACACTCTGCCATAGGCAAACTAACTTCTCATATACGAACTATATACTACACACGTTTTATTATTTCATTGTGTTGACATGTCAGTTCTGCAGAACTGCTAAAATTGTATTAAATATTTTTATTTACCGGTGAAATTTTACGAAGGGACTATCTGAAAAGTCTAATAAACATTAGAAAAACACAACTCTTACCATTTGCCCCGAATGTCGAACCCACGACCGAATGGATTGCAGACGCAATTGGCCATTAGGCCATTCACCTGCGTACGCGTGACAGGCTTACAGGCTACAGTCGAGTGTGACCGACTGTAAGATACCCGGTACCCAAAGCATTGTCGGTGAAATTAAATAGCACATGAACATGGAAAAAATAAAATGTTGACAAATGAAGACAAAAGTTGCTAAAAACATGTTGAGCAACACCCAAATGTTGCAAATGTTGCTAAGGACATGATGAGCAACACGCACTGCACTATCAACATCTCTCTCTCAAAGGCTAAGTACTCAGACACGCCAAAAGTGTTCCTAAGCAGTGCGATAGAGAAAGAGGGTGACTATTGAACTCTCGTTTTGACTCAATGGTTCGGAATACTTTTTGCGTGTCTGAGTACTTAGCTTTTGAGAGAGAGATGTTGATAGTGCAAGTAGCTTCTAGAATAAGAAGCATAAACAGAAACTTTTTTGGTTAATAACTTCCATGTTTGCCATCCGATTTTACTCAAATTTTCTGAACACGTCCGCGAATGCCTACTTGTTTATTATATCTTATAGCTTAAATACCGTTTTTTATGATTTTCGGGGGCGTGGCCAAATTTTAAAACAAACTTGATCTGCGTGCAATTCCAATGTTGTCGCCAAATTTGGCAACTCTAGCTCTTATAGTCTGTGAGACCTGTTGTTTCACACGGACAGACGGAAGGACATACGGACAGACGGACATGGCTAAATTAATATATATTTTTTTTTTATGATAAATTTCTTTGTTTTAAGAAAAAATAACTTTTTATGGGGATTTTCTTAAATATAGTGCTAACATTATTATGAGTGTTTATAGTTCTGAGCGCTTTCGTCTTACATCGGCTTACTCGCTTGGCGACCACCCAGTGTGCTTTCCATAATTTCCCGCATACAATGAACGTTTCTAGCCGAGAGGCCTCTACCTCCCTTTCCCATATGATTGCGTTTGCCTGTGGATAGTGGCTGAACAAGAGCTTCGTGCCAGGGCAGAACAGCAAGACCCAAAACCCACCATCCACAAGACATTTTTGGCTTACAATTAACCTCAAAAACGAGTTTCCATTAAAAATGCCCCGGAGTCATCGATGTGTAGTGCATGTGTGTTTGTCGGTGTGAGCGTGTCGCTTCTGCGCCGCATTGTTGTTGCCGCTGTCTGGGACCTCGCAGGAAGCCCCAACCCCGATTCCCCTGCCCGTTCAGCGTCCTGTGACCTGCGTCAGAACGAACTGTAGCTGCAACATCGTCAGAAACTTTACGACATCGCCACGTGACGTATGTTGAACTGTTAGGTGTGTTTAATGTTCTGCATAGTTTTTCCTTTTCGCTTATCCCCTACTTGTTCGTTCAACGTTTCTTTTTACGATGACCCTTCCATCTTACTCTGTTCTCTAGAGTCGACTTCGGGCTTCGGGAAACCCAAGAGTGATAATTCGCACTAGGTAAATTATATTCTGCAAGATAATGGGTAGGTCAACGATAAGTTCTAAGCCTTAAATGCAAAAGTTGCAGATAACTATACTTTCATATAGATAACCATTATCGGGCATCTAAGAGCTAAGACTTTGTCGACTTCGGCTCGCAATATGATTAAGAACAATAATACCTTCACTTGGACACAACTTCAGGGAGGGATTTAGGTTAAGTTCTTTAGCACTCGAGATGGTAATAGTCCGTTAAACAGAATAAATTTCCAGTTCATTAATAACTCCTTTGACATTTGTTTTAAGATGGACTCGGGTAGAAAACAATAAGATCGCACTAATTGCCAGAGCATTAATACGGGCAACATCGATTACTTTTCGTCCACTGAAAAACGTGCTTCGATTGGACGGAGGTGGTATGTACGTTATATAATGACCACGATTTACTGGAATACAGAGGGAGTCTTGACCACTTTGAAATTGAATTTTAAATTAATAAACGTGGCGGTTGCATCAAGAATTACAAATTTATATGCATCGTTCTTCTTCGTTGTTCTCGCTTTGGAGAGTTCCTGCCGCGTTCCAGGCATTGTGGCCAAATCGATGCACATTTTTTGTTAGCTAACGCCCAACTCCTACTACGCAGATGGTGCCCCTTCCATCTTGATGTTGTTGCTTTGTGTGCGCATACCCTGTAACCACAGGTATGCAAGTAAGGGTATGGAATTTGTATAAAACATTGTAATTGTAAATTTACTATTTGGTGACCAATGTCTAATCCTTATGATGTCTTTGAACATGTACGATAGTAAAACTATTAAACTACAATATAATATACATTTATTTTAGTATAATTTCTAAATAAATATTTAGTTATTAATTTAATATTGTAATGTTTTTTATTGATAATATATACAATTACATTCTTAGGTATTGTTTGCCTCCACTAAACTCGCACGAACATTTTTTTCCTGCATATAAATCTTGGTTTAGCCGGCTGCTCGTTATTTGCGCCCACTCTTTTTTTTGTCCTTCCTTTTGAATAGTTTTTTTATACCCTTGCAGAGGGTATTATAATTTTGCCATGATTGTTGCAACGCAGTGAAGGAGGCATCTCCGACCCCATAAAGTATATATATTCTTGATCAGCATCACCAGCCGAGTCGATCTAGCTATCGAGCTGAAATTTTCAGCATAGTCTTATTTCTTTAGCTCGCAGTATATATGTCGGAACGGCCGAAATCGGACTACTATATCCTATAGCTGTCATAGGAATGATGGCGAAATTAATGTAAGAAAAATTGTAACTTCTCTGTTTTTAAACGTATTTCTATAAATTTTGAGATATATCAGTTTTTTTATGGTTCTAGAATTACGATTTCACATTTTTTAAAGATCGGACAACTATATCATATAGCTGCCATAGAAGCGATCGGTCGATTTATATGAAAATGTAAAATTCTACATATAAAATATAAAATTTAAAAAATTCGATATTTTTTCAATATTACTAAAATGGTTCGATTTTCAATGATCCAATTGCAGACTGCAAGGGTATACCAACTTCGGTTTACCGAAGATAGCTTTCTTTCTCGTTTTTTTTTTATTGTTTAGCTCACTTTTCAACGTGTTCTTTCTTTTCTCTGTTGCCATTTTTGGTGGCCTTTTTGTTGGCATGTTTTGCTTTTGTGGTTTTAATTCTATTTTCGCAATAAATTGTTTCGTTACGCCAACATTTTACAAGGCGCCAAGCGTCAAGAGCGCCGTGTGGCGTTTCACAGTTGGCTGCTGTCCGTATCCTGTGCTTCCAGTACATGACTGCATCCCTGTCCATGGCCTGGCATACAACTAATTACATTTGCATATCTATGGCAGAAGTGGAAATGCGGCTAACCGATATATTTCAGGCCTAAAATCCGAACCCTGCAAACCCGTCCAACAACAAGCCCTGCATAAAGATTTCTCTGAAAACTTTTCACTCTGCTTATCAACGTCTACGCCACTGCCGCCGCAATCAGCATAATTATAAACTTATTTGCAGAGCTATAAGCATTTACTTTATAAGGAGATAATAAGCCAAAGCAACAGAACAGCTAAAAAACTTGTAGCTCCCTTTGAAAGCAATTAAGAATGCACTTGGTTAAGATGATGATGATGGAATCTAAAAGTCGTCTCCATTGGCCTCTGCATCTGTCATACCGACGGCCTCTGTCTTTCGGATACGCCCATATGCTCGAGTGCTTCTGTAGCGATATAATTCTGTTTTAATTAGTGGTCTTCCATTAATTGTTTGCAATTTTCTTAGCCAGCATTGATTTTTGGACCTACACTTTAAAGTTTAAAGCATATCAATATTTTTTAAAATATTACTAAAATTTAAAAATTATATATGTAATATCCTTGTAACTTCAAGTTGTAAGTATATAATACAAGTATTATTCAGAAGTTTGCATCGCAGTGATAGAGTTATTTCCGAGCCTATAAAGTATCAAAACTAAACACAGCTTAACGAGGTGAGATAAAAGAGACAATCGCACATTCAACTCAAAACATTTCTGATACCAAATTTTGTGACGATTAATAGTTATTTAAAAAAAAAAATTAATAATAAATTACTCCGTTCGTTTCAAAATATATTTAAACTTCAATTTACCGGTCCCTTTCTGTTTTTAAATACACCAAATTTCTTTGTTAAAATTGGTGCTTTGTAAAAGTGGGCCAAACATCATTAATATGATCAGAGTCTATTATTTCTAATTAAATTATCAACGTGGCTCTCCCTACCATCAACAAAAACTACAGGTAAATTGATTAAATGAGCTGCACACATGCGCCCTCACAAACAGAAGCTCCTATACATATGCAAAGAAATAAATATAATAAACAACCCCACAACTGTTTGTTGGCTATCAAACGGGAAGCAGTCATTTCCCCTGACATATGCAACCGAAATTAAGCACAAAATTAATAAAGCTAAAAGCATGCTACTACCAATAGGTTCTATAAATTTAATTATGTAAATGTCTGGACATAAAAAACAAACAAAGCAAAAATCGAAATCCCACCCTATGTCGGCCAAGGATATAAACAATAACACAGCAACAAGAACAATGTTAATAGATGTCAAACAGAAATTGAAACGCGTACGTACTGACCAAAATGAAATTATCCATACTCACAGTCATGGCAAAAAATGTGAAATACCGATATAAATGTATATATATTACGAGAAGCACCGGGTTAACTCACAGAGAGGTCTGTTAAGAGCTGCGCCCAACCCACGTCTACAAACTGGTTGAAGCTGAAAATATTTGACTCGCATATGTATGAAATTAATTACATTTTCTTTTTTTTCGCTGTCAGTTAAACATTAAATGTCCTTTGCTTTATGGTCGTTAGCTTCGTTATAGTGTCAGATCCAGTGCAGGTCTCTTTCCATCGTTGTTGTTGGAACTTTTCAGCTTGGCAAAGGTTTTTATGTTACCTTTTTTTTTTTTTTAATTCGTATGTATATTTTGGTGTTTTTGCATTTCCGTTTGGTTATTAGTTTTTGTACGGAATTTCCGGAATTTTTATGTGCCATATGCGGTGGTGGCCTCTGGTTTTTACATGTTTATGGAAGTAAAGGTTTCCCGTGCTGTTTCCACTATTGATGCAATTTTTGTTATTGATTTGCTATTATTGTGATTATTTTTGTGCGAGTTGTTCATTAAAGTTAAAAGTAAACGAAGATAGATTTCGTAACTAACTAGAAAATAATTATTGACAATGTCATACAAATTGAAGTGAAGTGATGATTTCCTTGGTTATTTAATAAAACCCATTATCAACAATGGGTCTCCTTTAAAATCTTGCTCTACACGGAATATTGCGTTCCCCTACTTTTGCCAGCTGTAATAATTTTTTATACATAATATCATCGAGAGTGCTATGCACAGCATGCAGCGAGCGTAACTGTTGTCATATGTCAAAGTGCAAAAGGTAGTTGCCATTATTTTACCTCAGATGCCATTCCAACTCGCATTCTCCCTCCATAAAGTCATCCCAGCTGCATTGTGCTTTTTATGGGTATATTTTCCATAAATAATAAATAGTATATGCTGGATGCCCAGGCCAGAGTACTATCCAAATGGACGACCGAAACGGGCACTCAATTATATGGCGAGGGTCCGACGTTTATTGCGAAATGTAATTATGCAACTTAACGCAAGTTCATTTCAATGTTTAACATTCCATTTACATATTAAAGATTTAATGTTGCTGCGCCCAAAACAAAAATAGTGTGGGGAAAAGTGGATAAGAGGGGCAGGGAGAGGGGAGCAGGGAGCAGGGGTCGGGAAACGGAAAGCGAGCGATGAGCGGACAACCAGTGTAACAAAGAGCCAATTAAAGGGCTAACAATGTGACGGCTAGCGGAGAAGAAAAGTTTTTTAATTATAAGTTTAAATTCAAAAACATTTAAGCTGCGCGTGTGCATGTGTGCGTGCTCGTTTTCGTGTGTGGCTGCGAATGCGAATAAAAGTCTGTTTGTTTCCCCATAAAAGTATGCTATAAATGTTGGACGCACTCGACGTACACCGATATGCAATTGTAGTTGTCGGTTGTAGCTGTAGTTATAGTTCCGCTTAATGGCCGGCATTGTTAATTGCGTACCATAAATCTGTGCAGCAGTCCTCGCACATCTTGTTTCGCCGTATACTTTATATATATTTTATAACTCCCATCGCCTCCACACACAGCACACGACTCCACCGTCAATTGACCGACCCACCGGCCACCTTTGACAACGATAAAACGGAAACCTTGCTTTTTTCGTTGTTTCAACAACAAACTGGAATAAAGCAGATGGGCAGATGTGCAAATGCATAAAGGAGAACCAGTAGCATGTTACATGTAATTAATTTCAAATCATTTATACATGGACGCCCAGCCAGTGGAAACAGCCATAGCAGCTCCAGCATTCAGCTAACAAAAACAATAAAAAGAAAACAAATTTTTGCATCACAGCCTGCGGTGTTTATGCCACACTGCCGTATGTTTCTGTGTCTCAATTAAATATAGAACATTAAAGAGCAGCAAAGCAGTTGATAGCTTTTGGTTTTACTTTTGCAGATACCAGATAGTTGCACGTAATAATAATATAATGGTAATGTCTACGACATTATCTAAATCTCTCGTCCGCCCCTATATTAGGAATAATATTTTTTTATTTATACACAAATCCTTAAAATCTTTGCTTTATACATTCGCTTATCAACACATATAATATTTTATATATATACACAAATTCAAATAAAATTAGCATTAAATGAAAAAGCTTTTACACCATCTGCCATTTCCCTCTTGGTCAAATATGAAGTCAATATTCTGCTCCCCACTGCGGCAAATATACTTTCTCGTTTAGTCACACTGGACTTTGGCCCACCCGCAATTGGCCTGGTCAACCCGCGACTCCTTTCGGACCTCTGTGCTCTGGTATTTATTTGTTAACTGGTTTATTGACGCCTCCATGCGCCGCCCGTTACCCATAAACCGCTGGCCACGCACTTTAAGCCGCAATTGTTATTCCGTGTGTTTATGTATGGACATATAGAAAGTATCTGTGTGTGTGGGTAAATCATAGCCTTTGGGCTTTAACCGTTAAACTGAGCAGTATTAACTGCAGGCCGGATGCGTGAATGGCCAGTCCAGCTCCAGGGCAAGCCCTTCTTGCGCCTCGCCCCTTTTGGTATCCTTCAGGTATCCGGGGATGGAAGCAGCTGCGTTTCAATAAGCACATAATTGAATTCTGATAATAAATTTGCATTATGGCCAGCTTCTCTGGGTTTCTGGCGGCTTTCAGCATTGGTTTTGGGTTTCCGTTTGATTTTTATATTTTACCACCTGCAGGAGAACAGAGCACGAGCCACGAGTAAAGGCATGAGAGTGTGGTGGTCCGGGTGCGGGAGCATGTGGTTTATGTTATAATTTTACCCAAAACACCCATTTACCAATTGAGTAGGGTGAGTCGGGCCGCATGTAAATATTTCAGAAATGGCTACTAAATGAGATAAAAATACTGAAATATGGTGAATTAGTTTAAGCTTTTTGGATATTTAATTTTGATAATTAATAATTATTATATTAATTAATAATAATTATTGTCAGCGTTTCCCTTTCCTATTTAGATATTTGTATATTACAATAATCTATTTACAATAATATCCTTTTTACAGTTTAATGTAAAATATAAAATTGTAAAAAATATTGATTTAGCATTTAATAATATAGTAAGAAACCAGAATTAACAACTCAAATCCCTTCCATACATTTTTGCCGTCTTAAAATTGTAAACATAAGTCAAAGGAGCGAGAACAATAGTTTGTTTGTGCCATTTATATCAACCCACCATTTGGCCATACATTTTTAATACACATTTAAATCAATAAATACGTAGTATACAATAATTGTATCTACAAATGACCTCGACAACACATATTATATCCGTTGGGTGTCATGCCTGATCTCCATTTTACATACTCACTTAAAGAAGGTATGCAAAATATTTACTATGCAGTCGCTGTGTTCTCAATAAACGCAATCCCGAACAATCCACTTGAGGTTTACTGAATATTCTTAGTATTGAGTTCACTAATTGCTGGCAGGTGGGAAAATCCAATAGGGAGTCGCGTTGAAGATTGAGCATTGATTGTTTTCAATACCGCACAACAAATGTGCCTGTCAAAAATTAATCACTTACACTTAGTCCACATGCCCACATTCACACATAATGCCTAACACATAGGCGTGTGAGTATTGAGTATTGAGACAATGTCTGGAACACGCATTTATAATTGAATTTGGCTTTTGTTTTCGCCCTTATTTTGCTGCTGTCTGGGTGTGTGTTCAATTTGGCATGTTGGCAATCGATGGCCTGCCGTGGCAACTGGGAGCACGCAATTTATTTTCATTTCTTTAATAGACTTATTAGACGGGGCCGCCGTCACACGGCTTCGAAGATGGCTTGAGCCAACTGTATACATATCCGAGGTGTGTTCAAAAAATATCGCGTTTTTTGTGTTTTTTCAAAAATTATTTATTTATTCATGAATATCTATTTTGTCCCCTCCAAAGTAATCCCCATGAGATATTATACACTTTTGCCAACGGTTTTTTCAATCTTCGAAGCACTTCAAAAAAGCATTTTTTTTATCTTGTTCAGCTCCTCCTTCGATGCCGTCTTTATCTCGTCAAGCGTAGCGTAACGTCGTCCTTTCATGGGCCTCTTCAGTTTAGGGAACAAGAAAAAGTCACAGGGGGGCAGATCTAGGGAATACGGTGGCTGCGACATCATTAGTGTGTTGTTTTTGGCCAATAAGTCGCGCACAAGCAACGTGTTAGCAGGGGCGTTATCATGGTGCAAAAGGCAATTTTTGCTCTTTTCGGCCTTTCTTCTCGGCCTTCTGAGAACATTTTGTACCACCGATAAACGTTGCTTCTGTCCAAGGTAGCTTGTCCGTCTGCCACAGTCAAAATTCGGAATGCATCCGCGCACTTAATTTCGTTTTTCACACAAAATTTGATGCAGGTTCCTTGACCCATTTGTTTGAATAGGTAAAAATCGAAGACGATCTAAAACACGTGCAAGCAAAGCAGCTGTCAACAATTAAGTGAACATTCAAAATGGCCAAGCTTGTCGGCACAACGCCACAAAAAAAAAAAAAACGAAATTCGAATATACGTAACCCGCGAAAATTCAAAATTCCCGATACATTTTGAACACACCTTGCATGCGCGTAAATAATGAAATATTATACTTAAATTATAAATATCTATTTATTTATTAGTAGGCCGTGTGGTAGGTGCATTTGAATTTCTCGCCTCCCTTTCTGTACATTTGTTTTCACAGAACGCAGAATGCAGAACGTTAAGTGAGTCAAAAACATAGTTGTATCTGACTCTTCAAGGAGATATCTCCGACCCTATAAGTCTATATATTTTGATCAGCATTAACAGCCGAGTCGATCTAGCCATATCCCTCTTTCTGTCTATCTGTGCCTGTATGTCCATCTGTCGGTTTCGCAAACTAGTCTCTTGCTTTTTGAGCTATCGTGCTGAAATTTCAGCATCTTCAAGCAGTATATATAGTATATCGTAACAAAACGGAAAAAATATAACTTCTCTGTTTTTTAACGAATTTCTATAAAATGTTAGCTACATTTATTTTATATTATAATTGTATTAAGATCAAACAACTATATCATATAGTTGCTATTGAACCGATCGCATAATTTAATTATACAAGAAAAAACCTACTTGTAAAATGTAAAATATGTAGCTACATAACTTCGTTATCTTTTTATTCAGTTTTACTAAAATGAATAGATTTTCAATGATCCAATTGCAGGCTGGGTATACAAAACTGGGTTTACCTAAGGTAGCTTATTTTCTTGTTTATTACACATATTAGTGAGTTGCTTTCGCTAGGCGCTTCTCCTTTCCACGAATCTAGATTTAGGTGGTAAATCATTAGTATAACTATCAAGGAATGGCGATGGCTAAGGAGTTTTGTGTCTCGCTTTCTAAATATAACACATTTTTTCTTTATCGATTTTTTATTGCATACTAGTCGCCGTTTAATGGTCAACACGCATGCAACCCAAGCGTTTCGAATTCGTTTCGGATCTTAACTTGTGTTGACAATACAAATGAATTTCCAATGATTTATTACCACATTAAAAAGCATTAGAAATGGACGTGGCTAGACAAGTGCATTACTTGGGTTGAAAGGAAGAGAAAACCAGAATCGGCCGCATACCTCCAAGGCATTTCTCTATCTTTCTCCGACTTTCTCATCCTTTCCACAGGACATATTCTTGCATTCATCCATTTTTTTTTTCCTCCCCGCCTTTTGGTCTCACTGCGCATTCTGTGGAAATGCATAAAAGTGAGCCATAAGTTTAAAAATTTATAAAATGCGCCAACCCATACCTGAGAAGAGGACCGACCAGTGCACAGTGGTCGCTGCCACAGGCCATAAATCAAAAAATTGATTTTGAGTTATTTTAACGAAAACCACTTTTTCGAGCAGCTGATTGTCCAAACTTAACGACACAATACCGTTCGTTTGGCATTTCTTACGGGACTCTCTAAAAATATAACGAAAAGAGCGACCACGTGTTTACGTATTTGCATTTTGTCAACAGTGAAGTGAAACAACCCGAATCTTAAAAAAAAACAAATTAATTATAAAACATCGGTAAAACAATTACAACTCAAATGAATATTGATCATTGGTATATACTTTATTTTTACAGATAAATATACAATTAACTTGTGCTGTGTCTTGTCTATATCTTTTTTTTTGTTAAGTGCTTCTATTTTAGTTAGTATTTGTTGTACATTACAAAGTTGAGGTAAAGTTTTAAGTGTTTTCTCCGGTTGCCCCCCAATGCAGTATACATTATATTATTTATTAATGTTTCAAGATTATAAAAATGTTTACTTCAGCTGCGGCAGCCTGTGGCTGCACATTTGCCATTGCAAAATGCAACCTAACCTCATTTATTTTCCAGCAGCTATATAGGAGGGACGCTGTTTTTATACCCGGTACCCATAGGGTACAAGGTACCAACCGAGAATGAATGTGACAGGCAGAAGGAGAAGTCTCCGACCCTATAAAGTATATACTACTGTGGGCAAAAAGTAAGGTGAATTTGTTTGTACAGTGAAAATTCTTTATTTATTCTCCTGAATCAACTGCATCCCCTTCAAAGTAATCCCCTAAATCCGATAAAATACACTTATGCCAACGTTTCTTCAAATCCTCGAAACAGGCCAAATAGTCCCTTTCCGGTATAGCCATGAGCGCCCTCGTCGATTCCGCTTTTATCTCTTCAATCGACTCGAAACGCGTTCCCCGGAGTGGTCTCTTGAGTTTTGGGAATAGCCAGAAGTCACACGGAGCCAAATCAGTAGAATACGGTTGTTGCGAAACGATATGCGTAAAATTCTTGGCGAAATGGTCACGAAGAACGAGTGCAGTGTGCGACGGTGCATTATCGTAAAGCCAAAACCAAGAGTTGTTGGCCCATAATTCTGGTCTTTTTCGACGAATTACTTCACGCAAGCGACGCATAACGCTCAAATAATTCCTTATTAACAGTTTGGCCAGGTGGAAGGAATTCATAGTGCACCACACCACGAAAATCGAAAAAAAACTGTCATCTGTTGACGTCGATGGTCGTCCGGAGCGCTCCAAGTCATCAACACGTTCCCAACCTCTTTGAAGTCTTTGTACCACTTATAAACATTTTTCTGGGACATGGTAGAATCACCAAAGGCCTTCCGCAACATCCTCAACGTTTCCGCAGCCGAAATTTCATTCCGCAAACAAAATTTGATGGCAATTCACTGCTCAATTAAATCAGACATTGTAAAAATCGACAAATGCACTCTTGATCGTTTGGTAAACACAAGCGTAAATATAGTACTGATACTGACATTGATATGAAATTACCGCCAGATGTCATCAACAGTCCTGCCAACTCAAAAAAAAAAAAAAAAAAACTAGTCCGCCATCTTAAGCCCGCGAATTTTAAATTGAAAATTCACCTTACATGTTGCCCACAGTAGTATATTCTTGATCAGCATCATCAGCCGAGTCAGCCGAGCCACTTTCGCCCCCGAGAATCATAAAAACGGCTATTTAAGCTATAATCGGAATTTTCGGCTTAAAGTAAATAGATAAAATAAATAAGTAGGCATTCGCGGACGTGTTCTGAAGATTTGAGTAAAATCGGATGATAAACATGGAAGTTATTAAACCATAAATTTTCTGTGTACAGAAGCATACAGAGCGAGAGAAAGAGAGAGAGGTGTTAAGAGCGCGTGCCTAGCAACATTGTTCCTAGCAAAATTTGTCTTTTTTGGATGTTGCTCAACATGTTTCTAGCAAAATTTGTTCACATTTGTCAACATTTTATTTTTTCCATGTCCGTGTGCTATTTAATTTCACCCGCAATGCTTTGGATACCGTCAGTCGGTCACACTCGACTGTAGCTTTCCCACTTGTTTCGTTCTGTGACTAGTATATTGTTGTTGCCGTAGTAGATCGTTGTTGTATTTTCGTTATTTGATTTGTGTTTTATGTTTTTAGAATTTGTTTATTCTTTAATTATTATTTCAGGTGCCCATAATCAATGCGAGTATTCTCGAAAACTTGTTTTTAACATTTAGTTTAAAGAATGCGGTACACTTGCGCAAATAATTGAAAATGTGATTAATTCCCTTTATTAAGGACATTAATAATTAGGGATATGAGCCGGATTTGGAACATTTGCAACGAGGAATAAACTTCATTTGTAAAAAAATGAATTTTTTTAGCAAATTGTTAAGCGGAAACAACCGACATTTTTGAAAAAATATACTGAGTTGATTGAGTGCAAGAAAATTATAATTCTAAAATGATGCTTGCAAAGATTCTAATTTACATCGTGAACATCCAAAAAAGAGTTTCACTGAAGTTTCAAATAGAACGAAACGCCTGTCTGCTATCTGAGGGGGTTTGGGTGGGGGTGGAAATGAGCAATAATACCCACACGTGTATATATTATAGATCTAGGTTTGTAAA
The DNA here is from genome assembly GCA_008044355.1 of Drosophila lacteicornis. Classification (NCBI taxonomy): domain Eukaryota; kingdom Metazoa; phylum Arthropoda; class Insecta; order Diptera; family Drosophilidae; genus Drosophila; species Drosophila lacteicornis. The sequence continues at coordinate 23,420 of VNKF01012318.1, forward strand.
TAACTAACAGTAAAAATATCAATCCAAATTTTTGAATTTACTGAATTCTCATGTAAGCAAAATTACTGAGGCAATCGTTTCCATTGATGCTACAGGATATAGTTGTACGATCTGTTTTTTTTTACTATATATTTATAATATTTGTATAGATTTTTGGTGAAAGTTTCATAGCGATAGCACATCTAGAACTATTTATGGTCTTAGCTCCATACAAGCCTGACCACTGTGCAGTGGCATTAGTGGCAGCAATAGTAACTGTAAAGTGGGCGTGGGCGGCAGTCGGGTCCGCATTTTCAACCGTCTGCTGAAAAGAAAATTAAACTAAACTCAGCCAGCAATATACAGAAGGAATATCGGTGGAATCGAGAGACCAAACGTATGTTAAATTAGACTTCGAAGGTCGTGGCTGGATGGACAGAGAAATTGAAACCATGGCTCACTTCAATCCACTCCGCTCTGAGTGTCTCTCTCTGTGTCGCCCAACATTTGTCACTGAAAAAAATTTGATCAAATTAGTCAAATCTGAAATGTAGAAGAGCACTTGCATAACAGAGATGCTCAGGGAAACAACATCCTCTATTTACTATTTGAAACATGAGCAACTCAAACTATGCGCCATTTCCCCCAGTGTGGCCATCTTGTCGATTTGGCTATCTGCAATGGCTGGGGCACAGCAAGCACATACCCTCGCAGCTTCGAGTCCAACATCGTAATGCAAACTTAATAAGATGTACGCTGTGCATGTCGTCTGTCAGTGGATACACATAGACTATCAGTTCAGACTGCACTGACATTTAGACAAACAGACATGCTGTCCAAGGCCGTCAGATTGTCAGTCGAAGGGAATGTCGCATCCATCCCTCTTCATCTCGTCCCGATCTCAGCGAACGGACTGGAATCGGTTGCAATGGATGTGAGCATTTTCCGTTTTTTTTTTCTAAATAATATCCGTATATTTGTAATCTGTAAATACTTGATGTTTGAAACTAAAGTGCAGTTTCTATTATATTTGTTCATTTTTGTTTATATAGTAAAAGAGACACCCTTAACTGTCAAGTGTAGGCATTTATGTATACTTTTGGTCTCATAATTATAAACTTTATTTAACAGGGTGTTTCTATAATCCATAGAGATCCGATTTAGGCTAATTTGATAGATTTGTATACCCTTGCAGAGGGTATTATAATTTAGCCATGATATTTGCAACGCAGTGAAGAAGGCATCTCCGACCCCATAAAGTATACATACTCTTGATCAGCATCACCAGCCGAGTCGATCTAGCCATGTCCGTAAGTCTGTCCGTCTGTCGGTTTCCAAGCGAACTAGTCTCTAGTTTTTGAACTATCGAGCTGAGCATAGTCTTATTTCTTTAGCACGCAGTATATAATGTCGGAACGGCCGAAATCTGACTACTATATCCTATAGCTGCCATAGGAAAGATGGCGAAATTAATGTAAAAAAAATTTTACTTCTCTGTTTTTAAACGTATTTCTATAAATTTTGAGATATAGCAAATTTTTATGTTTCTAGAATTACGGTTTTCATTTTTTTAAGATCGGACAACTATATCATATAGCTGCCATAGAAGCGATCGGTCGATTTATATGAAAATTTAAAATTCTACATGTAAAATGTAAAATTTACAAAATTCGGTTTAGCACTTAGCAAGAATAACAAATTTTATAATTTTTTAATAGGTATATGTATTTGGTTGAATCAAGCCTAGCTAGCAGCCATCGAAACAAAAAGCAAAAAGCTCTTTTCTGGCAATCCAATTTCTGTTGCACTTGAAAGAAAGTTCCGAAATTCAACTTTTAATAATAAAAATTCTCATCTGTTTTAGATAAACAAAATCTACTTAGAACATTTTGCAGCGGCGAATTCTTGGTTGCTGTGCGATATTATCTATTAACTGCCATTAAGGCAGCTTCTTCAAGGACCGTCAAACCCTGCTAGTCCGCACATTTTCCTTAGCGTGTCTGCCGTTGAGGATGGCGGCAATGTGTCTGCTAGGCACATACAAATGAGTGGACCTAGGAGAGACAGCAATTAGGGAAACACCGGGTCCTTCATTACGCTGATAAATGGGGCTGCTCGATGCCACTTATAGAGAGTTCGAAATACATATAAGCACCCATGCGACACTTCGAACAGGAAGTGTTGACTGGCCACAAATCTCCCAACGTCTTGCGGATGAAACCTTCTCTTGGTACTTTGGTTTACTTCTTAATACCCTTGTCGAGGATATTTTTACCTTGGCCAACAATTTGCGAGGCAGACAACTAAGTATCTTTGAATCTATAAATATATTCTGTTTAGTTTGTCGCTAAATGTTTTGTTCAGAAAATTTAAACGTAAAGAATAACGCCAATATTTTCTTTAACTATGCAGTATATAAGGATTGCAAGGGTATTCTTAGCTACGGTCTTCTAAGCTAGTCATATTTTTCAGTTTTTTCAATTTTTTTGCCCAGGCCGCCGGCACTTGCGGCATTATTGTTGGCATTGTCTAACATCTTTAGCCAATTGTCTTTTTTTTCTTTCTGCCACTAAAAAACGGTTATTTACTCTGCCTGGGGCTCTTTAGGTTCAGCTTTAGCTCGGCTTGTCGCACACTCTTTACTTCCAGCCCTCCCCGGGGCTTTTGATGTTTCTTCCCTGTTCCTTGGCCGGATCTCCCTTTGTGCCTATGTGTGTGTCTACTTAACACAATAAACACTCAATTTTCGAGCATGTTTTGTTTGGGATTCCATTCAACTATAGCTCAGACTTAGGGCGGTGTGTTGGAAACTTGGGCGAACAGCCGCAACTGTTTGCTTAGGCAGTAAGAAACTTTCTGGTTGGCTCCAGCCTATAAATATATTTGAAGATTGTCAATTGTTGGCTGCGGCTGGTGCCACTCGGCCCCTGCATTTTGATTTGTTTTCAATTGCTTGGCTACTCAAAAAGTTAAAAGTTTGTCGATCATAATCCGGAAAGAAGTTGACACCAAGTTTGATTTGCTTTAAATTACATGATTTGGCTTTTGGTTTTCCTCATTTCTAAATTCTTGAGGCGTTGTAATTTAGGAAAATTATTCCAATCTTGACTCATAAATATAAAACTACGTAAAAAACTCGTTATTTGATTAATTTTCAAATAGTTCTCCCCTCGACGAAATTACTTCTATCAGTTAAAGTTAACGAAATATGCAAATGCTGTACAAATGTAGGCATTGCAGTGAGGGAGGCCCTATAAGCTACAGAGTTTCATGATCAGCTTTCTAGTCATTTCCGTTTGTTTTGTTGTCCCACAAGCCTCTTCTTCAGCCTCTTCTTCAGCCTCTTCTTTCAGCATAGTCCTTTTCCGGAACGAACTACTATATCTAAATTCGTATGCATTCGACATTATGTAATAGAATTCAATGAAACTTTGGGAATGGCGTATAGGTTAAAGTTTTAGACTTTCATTCAAGCTAGCATATTTTCAACTCTTACAAGTTAACACTTTTGGCGTTAAGTTAACGGTCTAAATTTTCCGGATCTGTTGCTTTCGCTGACCAATGGAAAACCTTATTGTACGTGCCTCGAGCATAAAGACCTCTGGGTCCCTGGTCAACCGACCCCCCGCTCGGCCGCAACATTTCTTATCAATCTTAAAAATGCATGAATAATTAAAATATGCAAAATTATGCTTTGTGGGCATTCGTCGATGACGCTGCCGCTCGGTCGGCCCCTTTAAAGCCAAAAAGAAGAAGCATTTTGCTCGGAAATGTTTGCCATGCGAACACCTTCTTTGAGTGGCAGTCATATACAGTCTTGCGCAGCCTCCTCACCCACCACTCCCTGTGAATACCATCTCCCATGACCAAAGGGGACGAAAAAACAAACAGTTTTTTAAGAAAAAAAAAAAAACGCGCGAAAATGCGCCTTTTGAAATGGACTCGATAAGGAAAACCCCTGAGATTCCTGACTTCATTCAGTTCGACGAGGGGGTCAGTGGCACCGAAAAGCAGACATGATGCAAATAAAGTCCTTTGTGCCGATGTGCCTTTGTACCTTCTAATGATCTTTATCCTTCCAAGATACACGATATACGAGGACCCCATATGAAAGGAACTCGAGGGCGTGATGTGCTCGTGTTGGGCACCTTTTATTAGCTAATTCATTAAAAGCTGTCCCGGACACCAAGGCGGTGGTGTCTTTGGTCCCAGCCTCTCTGCAGTAAGCAAATTCGCACTTGGGCGTCAGCTTAATTGAACTGCATGAAAATGTCGCATGTATACAGCAGACGCACCACCGTCTGACGGCTGCGACCATGGTGTGGATGGAGTGCAGCACCCTCTTCTGTTTCCAACTAGTTTCGCCCTCCTGCCTTTGCTAGCCAACGATGCGATTTCAATTCTCTTTTTGGACGAAGGGATCTACATGGATGGATTTTGGTTATTGCTCGATGCCCTATAATGCTGTTCATCAAGTATTGGCAACTTTTTTCAAAGCAATTGAATTTGCAATAATATCTACGTAAAATAAAATATAATAATTTATGAATGCCTTAAAATCTTAAAGAAAATAATTTGGTGTCTAAACCTTAGTTTTTTTACTCTTGAAGTTTGCAATTGGATCAACTTGATCGATTTTCAAATCGATCGATTTCGGATATATAACAAAAGCGAACTTTTACTGACGTTTTCCTAGATTCTTATACAAATTGAATAAACGCTCTTAAAACAGCTATATGTTTTAATAAAAAAAAAAAAAAAAAAAAGTTTCGATTAAATTAAAACCGTCAGTCTGAAATCGTAAAGAATTAAATAACAACGAAGGTATAATTTTTGTTCTGTAACAATTTCACCAACTTTTATTTTTTGTGTCTTTCTGATTGCTGGCTCTCGATCAAGTGCCTTTTTACCCTATTTTAGAGAAATAGTTTTAAACTATCGATATATCGATAGAGGAAAGATCGAAGAAGAGAAAAAGATGCACAAGTTGTTTTCTTTTCGACTGTATGCTTGGTGAGGGTCCTAGATGGTCTATATGTAACGTATGGAAAGGTATGCATGGTTTTGGAAATCTATGAAGTGTGCGATTATGAATAGTTTTTGGTACTAAGTGTAATGTAAACGGCAAACAATTTCTTATAAAATTTCCCACTTTGCTTTTCATAGCCGGGAACCAATAATTTCTTTTTAAATCATTTATGCATTTTTCGGCAGCTAGATTACCTAGTTTCTCATGCGATAACCTAATTACTTGTTCTTCCATGCAACTAGGAGCGTACAGATATTAGGATTCGTCACTATTCCTTTTATAAACAACGCCATCTAGTAGTTCAAGTGAAGTGCAACTTCCTTCTTTTACAGCTGTTCTAATCTTTGTTACTTCAGGGACACGCATTTGCTCAGTTTGCAATATTTAGTCAACATCCTTAAGCGTTGCTCCGACTACCCCCACCACTTTAATTGACTCAAAATTTTATTTTTCTTTGAATTCCAATTTATCTAACTCTACACTCCCGTTGTCTTTACTATTCTCTACGTACAAATTATGGTCCTCTAACGTCTTTAATTGAATTTCACCAGTAGCTTTCAAAGGTTTTATATTTCTCCTAGGTTTTATCAAGCAAAAACACCTCTTAACGAGGTGAGATAAAAGTGACAATAGCACACCTTCAACTTCAATAGTTTGTGATATCAAATTTTGTGACGAAAAATAGTAACGTTAGAAAAAATAAATTACAAATAATTCAGCTAGATTCTAATTCGACACGCTGATCTTTAGTTTCAAGGCTAGGTATTTTACAGCTTAGTGCCGAAAACAAAACTAGTTGAATTATTTGAAATTTATTTTTGTTAACGTTACTATTAATCGTCACATCGTCACTATTGCGATCATTTTCGGAGATACAGTGGCCCACAGCCTATTTCAACCAGACCCAACCCAAAACTTTAAAAGCCAATAAAAGATTAACCAAACGGATAATCAAAATATTTTAAATGCACAATGATTCTCTTATGTTTAAACTTAATATTTATTCATTTCATGTATTTTTAATTAATTTCTAAATATTTATTTTATAATTTATAACGAAAATACATCGAAAAACAAGGTAACAGCCTATTTCAACCAAATAGTTTGCATCTGTCCAATGCACCGTTAGTTATACAAATGGCGGATCGTTTTTTTTTCTGTGATTGGTGATTCTATTCGAAGTTGGTTCAGCTTATTTTGGTAATATTTTAAGAGATTTTAGTGCGCCAAAAAATCCATGTACAACAATTGAGCAACGATAACTCGTTTTAAAACATTTTAAGGATGAATATGAAGGCTAATCTTATTACTAAATAGCCAAGTTTATGAAATATTATTATCTTTAGGCTGTAAAAAAGGTCAACGGAAGCAAAAAAAAGCTAAATCCCTACATAAATTGGTTAATTTTTTGAGTTTACGTACCTATTTTTATGTTTAAAATATTAAAAAAAATTATTTGTTTAACTTTTAATTTTGTATTTTATTACCAATGAAATTTCCAACAAAATGAGGTATCAGTTACTTAAATTGGACAAAGGACAACAGAGATAAGTGCTATGTGCTTTGTGATATGTGCTACCGCTTCAGTGCTAACCATAGCGTGCATACAAATTTCTATAGAATCGTCATTTATTAGCCACATGGCAATGTCTTCACCAGTGAGTAACTCTGCTAATTTTTATCCAATTGAAATGAGTGATACCTAATTTTGTTGGAAATTTCATTGGTAATAAAATACAAAATTAAAAGTTAAACAAATAATTTTGTTTAATATT
>VNKF01012320.1:0-12001 GCA_008044355.1 Drosophila lacteicornis
AGTTTTTTAATAGCTAGCTCATATAGGAAAGACCTCTGGTCATGGTATTGAGGTATACTAGTTAATACTAACAATGGGAGACCTACGTATGTCATTTTTGAAACTTCTGATATCAAACAAAAACACCTCTTAACGAGGTTAGATTAAAGTGACGATGGCACACTCAACTCAAAAAATTTCTGATATCAAATTTTGTGACGATTAATAGTTATTTAAACAAAAAAAAAAATATTTTTGTTTAAATAACTATTAATCGTCACAAAATTTGATATCAGAAATTTTTTGAGTTGAGTGTGCCATCGTCACTTTAATCTAACCTCGTTAAGAGGTGTTTTTGTTTGATATATTAGAATACTACTTTAAAAAACTGCATTTAAATTTTGTTGATATCTTCTATAGTTTATATACTACACGTCTTTATAGTTTGGTTGTACCTCAGCACGAAATAAGCTGCGAGCCACTGTATGTTTATTGAAACCCAACAAAAGTTTTATTTATGATCTCGCCAGTTCGATACTACGGTTCTAGGCTTGACAAACCATCTGACAGCGAGTGCGAGGTGGATGGATATAGAAGAACTTTAATGTGTTAAAGCTCCCACAATCATCATCTGATTTTACTCAAGTTTTAAGGACACGTCCGCACAGATGTTTTTATTACATATCCATTCACACTTTGTTGTTTACCAAATTCCATAGTATAGCTGTTTTATAGATGCTATATATGATTTTTATGATTTGTTGGAGTCTTAGTGACTATTACTCCGGTCCGATTTGCATGAAATTTAAAATGTATAGCTATAATACATTTAAAGGATCAAATATTTCATTTGAGCGCAATATTTTCAATAGCGAAAATATAATATTTTGGCCCTAACGTTTCTATGGGAGCTATAAGATATAGTGGTATATACTAGCTGCAATAAAAAAGAAGAAGATCTGCTAAGTTTCATTCAGATAGCTCAAAAACTTTTCTAGTTTCCGTAGCAACGGACAGACGGTCATTGCAAGGGTATAATAACAAATTATTTCATTAGTTTCAAAATCTGCACACAGGTATAAATTTGTGTGCCTAATTTCAATGTAAACATTTTTTCAACTAAGTGCCGATTTTGTAACTAATTAAAAAATGTGTTACTTACTATATTTTATTAAATAACATTTAATCGTCACAAAATTTAGTATCAGAAATTTGTTGTGTTAAATGTGGGATCGTCACTTTTATCTCATCTCGTTAGGTCCCAAGCTTACGACTTATACGCTGAACTGCAGCTCTTTGGAAAGGATCAATCTAGTTTCGTGCATTGAAAATAAAACCGGAGATGTGCTTGGATTTATTAAACGGTGCTCGAGAGAATTCGATGACCCTAAGTCACGAAGAATTTATACATTTTGTTCGTTCGTCCTGTTTTAGAAAATGGATCTTGCATTTGGAGTCCCCTGTTGGACGTCCACAGCAAACGCATTGAGTCAGTTCAAAAGAAATTTTTACTTTCGCTCTTCGTGGCTTAAGCGGGATGCAAACCTAAGGCTGCCATCTTATTCTTGTAGACTTCTCGTAATTAACTTACCGTGCTAAGCACGTAGACGTGTTGACGTGGAAAGCACCGTTCTATCGGGTCAGATGAGTTTCCACGTACCATGTAGAACCACTAGCCTTTAGCCTTTAGTTTTGCACCACTGTACAACCTCGTATGAATTGAATAAACCCTTTAGAGTATTATGTGCAAATGATCACGATTTGTACAAAATAACATCATATCTACATATCCTAAACTAAAAACATTAATCTTAACCCTATAGAATACATGCAAGATAGTAATCGAGCTGAGAGCTAGAAGTCTATATGGTGTAGGGTAGTTTCCTCGCATACTTTCATTTCACACCTATTAACACCTAACCGTACCAAGCACGTGCTTGGTTGCGAGGGGCCACTTGAGTGTACTGACCGTAGTGCATCAACGTCCATAAAAAAAAAAACTTTTGGCCACTTCTAAAGGAATGTTTATATATAATTATTCGGCTTGCAAAATATACGAAATATGCAGAAAGTCCTCATTAAATCTATCACTGTGGACGGCAGTCCACGTAGTGACGATGAGCGCCGAGACTGTGGTGCGCAAGGAGACTACTATATACAGCCGTAGAATTGAAAATCTGCTACGATAGTCCGATCAGAACCATTTATATCTTGATCAAAAGGTATTGTAAACCTCTTTGAAACTGCATACTAAGATTTTTCCAAAACGGATTAGTTAGGAGAAATTAGAGTGAAAGTGCGAAATTGAAAATTTAGAAAATTTGAGTTATTGGGGCCGGTGGAGCAAAAATCCCAAAATTTTTAATGTTGTGATCTAGCTTTAAATACGCGTCGAATGACACCTCGATCATCCTGATCCGATGCTCCGTTCAAAAGATATTCAATAAACAAGATTTTAACGGCCTTTCCGAAATGAAAACGTTTGTCCTGTTGTTTGTCTGTGTGTCGATTTTTTTGTTTAAGATTTCTACCTTTATTTTATTAACAGCCCGAGCTGAACATTTTTTGTTCTACGACTTTTTGGGCTTCCCGCTAGTTTGGCGGGAAAACAGCTAAAAAACCCAGATTTCCCGCGCCCATAACTTCTAAACGACTAAAGCTACAGGATCGTGCTTTATGTCGTTTGAAAGGTATTTTGAAATGAAAAATAATTTTTTTTTAAGTTTTTAATTTTTTCTTAAAAATGGCTCTAACGATTTTGATAGTCACTCAAGGCCATATAGCCCTTAAGATTGCTCAACTTTTGGTATATACCACATAACTGGCAAAATTCGCTTTCTCGAGATATTACTCATTCAAATTAGTAGCAAAGATCCCATATACCTAACCTTTTACATGCACTATACATACATTTATTTAAAAAATCATGTAGAGTCATATAGAGCCATGCACAATGCAATAAAATTTAAAACCATCGAAGGAAATCTAATATAATTTAAATTTAACAGAAATCGTTTTAATTTTTTTTTTTTTTTAATTTAATCTAATTGTTGCGTTTTCCACTACTTTGGCGGGAAAACAGGAAGTTTCTCGGGCCCATAACTTCTGAACGACTAAAGTACTTTGCCCTGACAAAATTTGTCTAATTATTATAATTAAGAAAATTAATTTTTAAAATTTTTTTTTTTTTTTAGGATTATAAAATGTTTTGTTTAATGGCTTTTACGATTTTTTCAAACAAAAACTTATAACAATAATGGGAGATCTATGTATGTACATACATATGTCATTAAAAAAACTTCTGATATCAAATAAAAACACCTCTTAACGAGGTGAGATTAAAGTGACGATTGCACATTCAACTCAAAAAATTTCTGATGCCAAATTTTGTGACGATTAATAGTTATTTAAACATAAGTTAAAAAGTTTTTAATTAGTTTCAAACGGTTCTATATGCCGCCAATTTTAGCTCAAAAAGCCAGAACTATGATATAATGCATATTAGATGTATGCAATAACAAGTGTTCTTTTGTTGGTATATTAGAAGCGAAGAAATGAGTTATAAAATAAATATTATGTGCAACTGTCGCTTCTCTAAGAACGCATAAATATACGTTATTTTGGAAGTAAATTACCCGAGCGCTTCCCAAACGGTCGGTTTTTTTTTTATAGCTTCGGTTCCGTGCAATCGTAGCTTCTCTTAAAACGTATATATATGCATTCTATCGGAAACCACCATTTATTGTTGTTTTTTATTCTCTGTCTCTTTCATATAAGTGCAATCGTCGCTTCTCTTAGAACGCATAAAAATATATTCTATCGGAAACCAACGTTTGTTGTTGTTTGCGGTTATATTTTTTTTTCATATCACTGCGATCGTCGCTTCTCTTAGAACGTAAAAAGATGCATTATTTCGGAAACGCATAAACAAATAAGAAGAAAAGAGAATGAAAAAACACGCGCTTAGGTTTTTCGTTTTCTTTGTTACGTGCTTCAGTTATATTAAGAAATTAGCTTGACGCAGTTGTGAAATTCATTATAATAAGTATGAAAGGTAAGCAAAACATAATATAATACAATACATAAGTTAATTCATTCCAGTTTCAGATATATTAACAAAATAAGGTAGGCAATTGCCCTAATATAATAAATAATATATTACTTTTATTTCAGATCTGGTATGTATACGTAAATATATAAAATATAATATTTATCATTTCAGATTTTATATATTTATAGGTCATAATATGATAACATTTTTATTTCAGGTAATATTTGCGATTTACGGTGAGTGTTTATAATATTACTTTCCCATTTATTATTTTTATAACATTATTTAATTATTGCATTAAAAAACATTATTATTATTTTCAATATAATTGCAGGATTTCTTCACTAATCACATACAAGACTTTACTGTACGAATAAATTAACCTATATATATTATGTGTACACTTCAAATTGAATAAAATAAATATTTTTAAATATATTTTTATTTCTGTTCTAATGGTTATTAATGCATTCTCACCGAACGGTGAGTTCTATAACTGTTATCAATGGGTTATCAATGGGTTATTTTGAAGCGGTATTTTGCATTAAAGATACATTGCTACAGAACTGTTATTGATGTATGCTGCAGATGGGTTATATAACGCTTCTTTTAGAAACTAAAGTTGGAAGCGAAACCCGAAGATTGCAGAATAATATACGTTATTTATATGTTGCAAAAGAACTGTTGCAGCATACAAAAAAAAAAAAAAATTGTTGTTTCGGTGTTTCACCCCATACAAATCTGTATAGAGAATACATTCTTTACTCGCAGAGAACGCATAGAACTGTGCTTGTTGGAAGCAACCAGGTCCGACTGGGTGCGCATGTGTGCCTTCGTGTGCGCATGTGTGCTTTCTTGTGCGCAAAGCCGATTTTCGGGCCGAAATCATTTTTGGGCTAAAAGTGATTTCATTTACAGCAGTAGAAAAAGAGGTGGGGGTTATGTGTGCCTACAGATAATAAAAGTTTAATTGATGTATTAGCTTATTACAGCATTAACTAATTTATAGACATTATTATTATTTTTTATAAATTCCCATTTTTATATTTAATATTAAATATGAACATATGAATATAATTGACTTTTTCCAAAATTACGGAGAAAGTTTTTTATTTTTTTGTATATGTAGCTTTTTTGATGCAAATTTGTTTTTAAATTATCTAGTAAAATATTCCTTCCTTCCTTCCTTCAACTCCAAAAATGTCTGATACCAAATTTTGTGACGATTAATAGTTATCAATCAAATCAAACTCTACTGGCAACATAACATCATCATCCGATTCGCAATTAGTCTTTTGGGAAAATTTAAAAATGTGCAAGGATATTAGTTTGGCTATTATTATATTAAATTCATTAACTGATGGGTTTCTACAGTTACCACCTTTTGCACGAACGTACGCAAATATATTTTCGACCGGATCCTGGTTAACTCGACTAGTTAAAAAAAAAGTGGTCCGCGTGGTCTCTAAATAGATCATTGACGAGTCCAAACATAGCCTCAGTAGTTTGGAGCAAGCCATCAAGACAATATATATTATTTCCTTGATATTTAACGTTTTTTAGGTATCCCTTCATTTCCTTCAGCTTATTCCAAACAATATTGTTAATTTGAAGTGCACATTTCATGGGGTTTTTGTCAGTTAATGCTCTGCTATTCAGGCAATCAAAGTAATCATTAACTTTTTGGACAAATGCAGCAGTAGAGGCTGCCACTTCAGTACTATTCCGATGGAATTACTTGTTTTGGTTACAAGTTTTAATTGCAGCTGCAACAGTGTGACTAAAAGTCTGGATTGCCAAACATACCCGCATTAGCTCAAATCTATTTGGATTAACGTGACTTCTTGTTAATTTAGTCATCCTCGTTACTGATCCCTGTTCTAAATCGTAAACCCCTCGTATGACATCAAAATCAACTAAACCGTCAGGGGTTTCAAACCTAGCTTTCACGAAATTATTTCTTATAGATTTAAAAAGATGCGGAATGTCTTAAAACATATAATATTTCTTATTATTGAAGCTAAAATAAGGTTTGTCATTCGTGACTTCAAGTAATGAGGTACATTTTCTATTGTTACCTCCTTGATCAAAAACAACGCCTCTTACTTTAAACCCAATATTTTCAGCAATATTAATATTTTTAAAAATAAGGCTTTTTAGGCATTCTCCTTTTATATTTGTTTCGGGCACAAAAAAGTTTAATATACATTTCCATTTACGTATAACAAATACGCATATGTGGCTTCCCATTTTATTAGAGCGTTCAAGTAAATGCTCTAGGCCATAAATTACATCAACAGACGTATTGTATGTTAAAGTTTTTTTTATTGCAACTTCATCACAAGTTATTATGTATTCTTTTTCAGATTCAGTCATTTCCTTGATCGTATCTTTAAGGGCTGAGTACAAACATTCGTTGTCTCCCGGCTGTAATTTTTTTATGCTATTCCACTTTTGTAGAGATGATGGATATTTGTTCCCTTCTTTTCTTTGAGAAGCATTTTCGCCAATATCTGTTCGTTTCCAGTTAAATTCATTTTATCAATTTCAGAAAGTAGGCTTTTTTTTACTTTGCCTCCAACCCAATCACCTTCCGTTTTAAATTCGAATTTTCTTTTTTCAGCATTTTAATTCGCATTTGTTTTTTATCCGAAATTGTTTTAAAAGTAAAATATTTATTTTGGAAAATTTTCAATGTTTTTGTGCTTTTGTGGCACTGGCGACAAGTTTCAGCAGGGGACTGTGAGCGGCGTCTTTTTCGTGGAGGCGATCTTACATCATTGAAATCCATTTCATCATTATTATCAATTTTATTATTATTGCAACTGTAATCTTTGATTAGATTGCGATCTGGGATTGTTCCTTTCCTCAGATATTTTATCCCAATATCATCTGGTGAGAAATGATCTTGGCATAAAAACAGTGATGAAGTGCTCGCCACTTCAGAAAATTGATATTTTTCCGCCCATTTAATTAAAGTTGCTGGATCTTTTTCTGGAAACCTAAATAGCTTAAGGGTGGGAAAATCGAGCCTAGATTTTTGGCAGTGGGACAGGCTGCACTTGTTACCACTGATCTGTGCTCGTTTCTTCTCGGCCATCGCCATAATTGCACTCAAATTGTCTAATTTGAATGTTTATACCTCAAACTAAACTATTAGAAAGCCGCCTTTTTAAAAAACAACAAATATTTCTTTAAATATTGGTGATTTCTATCTATTTTTTCAGGAAAATGTAGTTTCCTAAAACATGAACTTTTATTTTTGTTTTAAAGAAAGAAAGAAATAAATTTCTGTTTTCAAGGCTTATGTTGCTGTAGAGACTTTCTACTTCCATCGTAGCCCAAACATAAGTATCTAAGAATTGGCCGGCAACCATCATTCCATGCAAGGGATGTTAGGACCAGTTGGGAATTGTTTGCCTACACGGGAGAGAACAATATTTAGAACCAGAAAGTTCTACGTTTTTAAATGCATAGTAAATGCAATTTACTAGGAAATTCACTATTATAATATAAAAACATCACGAATTTATAAATCAATATATTTATATATATAAATAAATACAAATATATTCAACCTGTTCAATCGCATAATTTACGTTCTTGAGGCACGACTTGAGTGCATCAACACCTAAAAATCGGTGCATTCGCATATTTTTAACAAGTCGCACGCTAAATACCCTAATGACAATGGTTTCAAGGTGACATAATGTATAAAATATATTATGTTTCTTTATATAAGTACATATATCCGGTCATTACTATTATTATTCGAGTAGTTATTATCAATATAAGGGCATTACTAAATAAGAGTTTTTAGTATGATGGGGCAAGCGTCTTTCAAAATTAACTTACAACTTATAATGTGAATGGTATATTTCGACAACACGATGTAAACAAACAAATACATGCAGGCAGATTAACAATGCATGAGAATACGTGTGCACATACGGTAGTCGGATGTCGCTGTATGTGTACGAGAGAGCAAAAATTCGAGAGAGCAAAATTTCAAGAGAGCCTGGAGCCAGCTCCTAGAGCCAGACCGAAAAAAACGTGTGCAAAAAAATCGTATGGCGTTACTCATCTTACTAATTAAAGAGTCTTTGTTACAACTCACTTGGAGATCGCTTCATAGCTGCAGGATATAATGCCAAGCATACGCACTGCCGGGATCATAAACTTGAGCAACAAATTGGACTATGTTTCCCCTGGTAGCCCCACATATTGGCCAGCAGCCCCCAGAAAGATGCCAGACTTAATAGATTTTGCGGTGACAAAAAATATTTCACGCAACATTATATGTGCTAAAGCGCTTTCGGATGGTCCTTTCTGTACCATTTGTCAGTACTAATAACTCTTCTTCAAACAAACTACAAATCAACCCCAAAGGCTGACGTCGCACAGAACTAACTGGCTTAAATATAAGAAATATGTAAGTTCCCACAAAGAACTAACCCCGCAGCTCAACATCGAAGCGGCTATCGACTGCTTTACTGATGCTCTTAAGGACGTACTCTGTGCAGCAGCCACTCGCTTACTAAGCCAAGCTCTGAAACAAGACGCTGAAAAGGCACAACTACGGTACATCGAAAAACTTTCGTCTACCAGTACAAAGCATCCTTTGTGGAGGGCTCTCCGAAATCTAAGCTTTCCAATCGAAACAGTCACCCCGATTAGAAAATCATCAGGCCCGCAGCGACGAAGATAGAGCCGAAACATTTGCTTCACATCTCCGAAGCGTCTTCCAGCCCAACTAGGCCACTAGTCCATTTGTCCTACCACAAACTGAAACTAATACTATGTCTTTACCAACATTGTATCAGCCGAAAGAGATAGCAAAAGTCATTGGGAAACTGAAACCGATCAATCGAACAAGTCAACCGAATAACATCAGAGATACGCGAATACTGCAGCGCAGTATTTCTCGATGTATCTCAAGCTTTCGATCGAGTCTGGTTAAATGGCCTCATGCATAAAATCAAAACACACTTGCCTTGCCTCATAAGCTACTTGAGTCGTATCTTTACAACAGAGTCTTCGCAGTAAGGTGCAACGCAACAACATCTGAAGAGTACACTATCGAAGCTGAAGTTCCACAAGGCAGACCACTTGGGCCTATCCTGTTCGTCTTTTATACAGTGGATATACCTACGAACGAGCGGCTAACAACATGCACGTTCGCTGTCAACACTGCGATCGCTTGAAGTGCCCAACCCGAGCAAAAATGCTCCCCAGTATCCTTGAATAGTACGCAGATTCCCCAATTCAACGAAGTAACCTATCTCGGCGTCCACCTCGACAGAAGACTAACCTGGCAAAGACACATCGAATGCAAGAAACTATATATAAAACTAAACCCAGCAGCCTCCACTAGATTTTAAACGCCCGATCGCCACCGCGTCTGGACTAAAGGCCCTGCTCTACAACTCTACGCTAAAGCCTATCTGGACATATGGCTCCCAGCTGTGGGGAAACGCGAGCAGCAGCAACATAGACATCATACAGCGCGCGCAATCAAAAATCCTGAGAACTATCACTGGGGCACCATGGTATATTCGCAACCAAAACATCCATAGTTATCTCGGCATTCTTGAAGTAAAAGATGAAAAAGACAAGCAAAAAACGACCTACAATAAAAAACTTACTGTTCACCCTAATCATCTGGCAAGAGGCTTAACTCGGGTTTTCAGCAGAACCCGCCTACAACGAAACCACCTTCCAACCCAGCAATAATTTGCAGGGTCAAATAACTCTGTTCCAGTTATTTGACTGTTAGTTAGGTTATTAATATAAGATTTGGCACACTTATTGTTAGTCTCAAAAATAAGAAGATTCAATAAATAACAGAAAAGTATTAAAAAAAAAAAAAAAATCTTGCCTCCACTCACCTGATGTGAGTCGGAGCACTTATATTTACTCCACATTTGGTTGGTGGTAATAATTTTAGCATTTATTTGATATTGTAAAATAAATAAATAATTTGGTGTCCATGTAAACATTGATAAGTAAACATTTAATGTTTAAAACATTTAATGTTTTTAATTTAATTTAGACTTAAGAATTCTGATGCATAATGCGTTATCAATTTTTGGCTGTGCTAATGTTGACCACCAATGCCTATTATTCTAGATTTTCTTTTTATTATGCAATTAATGTCACATACCTTAATTATGGCACCATTTGGTTGTTGAATTGGGTATTGATTGGCGTATGTTTGGTTTTTATTATCCATTGGAGACTTGTTGAACACATTGGACGCACGTCGTAGCTCACTGTAAGAGGAGCTAACCGCACTCACGGGACTCGGCGGTGGTGGCACATCCTCCTCTCTATCTTTATCTGTCGATGATATATTTGTGCACACCGAAATCAATTTATGGTTTCTAGACTCTGAAAGAAATAATGTACATTTAGTAAAAATGTGCGCATAAATAACGTGAAATGGAATATTACTCTTCCAGAAAGTTTAAAAGTTTACAAAAAAAATCTTTAGAAAATATTCGAGGCATATATTTTCTTATTCTTCTAACCAGTGTTGCCAACTTTTGCTGAGAAAAAAACTGTTTTCGGCAGGTCAAGGGTGGAAAACAAAAAAAAAACGCCAAGATTATCATACAAATTGAAATTAAAGCCTAGTACGCAGACATTAAAACAGTTCGCAACCTGAAAAAGATTTAATCTTTTTCCAGAGCCTTGCCGTTTCGTTTTGGAATAGCTCATTTGCGCACATTGACCACCAACGCCGTTGCCCAGATTCTCTCGATCATATACAACCCCCTTCTTTTCCCCCTAGTTGTTCAACATTCTTTCCTGGATAGACAACGAGGACAAGGGCCGCTCTACCGGCTGCTGCTGGTGATTCTTTTCTTACCAAATGGAAATAACCACCATCTGTATGGTGGCGGTGGTTGCCGCAGCTACTCCTGCTGCCACCAAATTGTTGGACTAGTGAAATAATTCGAAGTAACTTCGTTCTTGATGGATGCGAGACTCTGATTGAACACCATACCTTTGCTGGCATACATTTGGTTAGAGTTGGTACTGCTCCTGCGCCCGGTTCTATCAATTGTTGAACATGTCCTTATGCAGGTTTTGTCCATCGAGGGACCTATTTCCTTCCAGGCCTTTATTTATGCAAATGTTTAATATTGCCCAAATCCCTTATCATTGAATTGGCCTCTACCAATTTAATTACTATAACTTTATCTGCTCTTCTAAACGCATTGGACTCGGCTTTTGCATACATTATTGTGTTTGGTGGGATCTATATTTTTGAATTGTGTGAAGAAACAGTAAGAGAGAGTAAGATACCAATAGTCGAGAACGACCTGTTTTATAAATATTTTATTCTGTTCGTCACCCCGCTCTAGAAATACCAAAAGTCTCTTCCTGGTAGTTTCTAGTATTTTGTTCGTTCGTCTGCGTACCGGCCTTTAAAACAGCGCCAAGGCTCGAATGCGCCACCTGTCGGCTACAGCTTGTAACAGCAGTGCCTTAGGGCGGTGTGTTAAAATTCAAACCTTATTGCTAATATCTCCCATGTTTATCATCCGATTTTATTGAAGTTTTCAGGAAACGTCCGTCTCTATTTTATTAATTTATTGTATCTATTAACTTTAAGCCGAAAATCACGCATATAGCTAATATAACGTTTTTATGATTTTCAGGGGAGGAAGTGGGCGCGGCCAAATTTTAAAACAAACTTGATCTGCGTGCAACAAATTCCAATGTTGTCACCAAATTTGGTAACTCTAGCTCTTATAACCTCTGAGATCTGTTGTTTCACACGGACAGACAGATGGACATGGCTAAATCGACTCGGCTGGTGATGCTGATCCAGAATATATATACTTTATGGGGTCGGATTTTCCTCCTTCTGCCTGTTACATTCTCGGTTGGCACTAACCCATAATACCCTTGTACCTTGTAAAAATTCATAAAATAAAAAGGCTAAAAATGGCGGGAAAAAAG